>PITA01013960.1:0-55473 GCA_004023965.1 Spilogale gracilis
TCTCCTCTCCTCTCCTCTCCTCTCCTCTCCTCTCCTCTCCTCTCTTCTTTTCTTTTCTTTTCTTTTCTTTTCTTTTCTTTTCTTTTCTTTTCTAAGTTCTACACCCAGTGTGGGGCTTGAACTCATGACCCTGAGATCAAAAGTCACATGCTCTACTGACCGAAGCAAAAAGGCGCCCCTGGCTTGTGGATTTTAGAAAGAAGTCTTGGGGCACCCAGGTAGCAAATTTGTTTGAGCCTCTGATTCTTGGTTTCCACTCACATTGTCATCTCAAGATTGTAATCTCAAGGTCGTGGGGTAGATCCGCAAATGGGGCTCTGCTCAGCTCGCAGTCTCCTTGAGATTCTCTCTGCCCCCCAGGTTGTGCGTGTGTGTGTGTGTGTGTGTGTGTGTGTCTAAAATAAATAAATAAATCCTAAAAAAAGAAAAAGAAGTCTTGAATGGGTCAGGCTCAGGACTACAGTGGCCTTCCTGTGGGTTACTGTGTGTCCTAGGTCTCTATCACCAAAGGAAGACTGTACCTGTGGCGCTTCTCTCTTGGCGAAGTAGCTCCACCCTACACTCTGCCATGTATCATCTCTTCTCTCGTGCCAAACACACACCTAGTGCTTTACTGTATCTCAGGTAAAGTTCTAAACACTTCACATGTTTTACCTTATTTAATCCCGCCCCAAAACCTACATGAGTTAAGTAGTAGTAGTATCCCCATTTTACATTTACTGAGGCATGAAGAAACTGAAGATCAAGTTAAGGTCAAATTGAGGTTATTTAATCTTCAAGAGACCCAGTTAAAAATGAACTTATTCCTGCGATGGCAGCTTATTAAATCCTAATTAACCTACTAACATAAAAGTGCAAATTGGTTTGTGAGATGTGTTTTATACTCCATGGCCAGTTCTCGAGTCCACTGAGTGAGGGAAGTGACCCAGGACTGATCATGGTTGTCATGAGAAGAGAAAGTGAAATGCTAGCCAGGACTCAACAGGGTTATCTAGGAGGAGTTTGAGAGGTCAGATGTATGCTCAAAGGGAGGACAGCATGGAAAGAGATGGTGACAACGAAGGAGGGCACCACCAGAGGAAGAGAAAGGGGCCCCTTAAGATCAAAGTATTTTTAATTTTGGACTAGAGCAAATCCTTCCTAAAAAATCTCCAGTTCCAGGATGGCTGTGTGGCTTGGTTGTTTAAGCATCTGCCTTTGGCTCAGGTCATGATCCTAGGGTCCTAGGCTGGAGCCCTGCATCCAACTTCCAGCTCAGCATGGAGCCTATTTCTCCCTCTCCCTCTGCTCCTCCCTCCCCAGCCCTGCTCTTGCTCGCTCGCTCACTCTCTCTCTCAAATAAATAAATAAAATATTTTTTTTTGATCTTTAGTCCCTTAACCAAAACATAAGCCATGGGTTGTGTCTTCCTTAAAGTCTCCCTACATGCCAGACTATGCAGTGCACTTCACTGTGCTCTCCTCTCTGCCCTCCATGGTATTTACATTTCTTGCTAATACAGAAGGTATCACATTAAATTGTTGTCATTTGTTGATGTCACTAAATTAGGAGCTGCTTTGGGCAAAACATTCTGGCTGTCACATGGAAAACCCTTGAATTATAAAATGTGACCGACTGACTGTGAAACCACTGAGTCAGCACTGGTCCATGAAGAAGCCACCCATACTTCTGGAATAACTGTATATCCATATGGGAGAAATGAACACCAAACCCTACTTTATACCATATATAAAAATTAGCTTGAGATGGATTTGGGATCTAACAGGAAAGCAAAAGCAGTAAAGCTTATAGAAGAAAAGAGGAGAATATTTTTGTGACTTGGGACTAGGAAAAGTTTCCTAGATGGGTCACAGAAATTATAAGAGAAAAAAAAATAAGAAATTAAGTTTGCCAAAATAGGCCATTAAGAAAATCCGTAGACAAGCTATAGGCAAGGATAAAATATCAAGAAGCATATCTGAGAAAAGACTAGTGTCTAGAATATATAAATAACTTCTACAACTCAACAATTAAAGAGAAAAGAAGAAAAGAATGGGTAAAAGAATTGAGCAGGTACTTCCCAAAGCAGACATACAAATGGCCAGTAAGTACATTTCAAATGGCTCAGGCTTATTAGTCATCAGAAGAATGCAAATTAAAACACTCTTAGATATCTTTACATACCAGTTAGAATGCTAAAATTAAAAAGACTAATCATGCCAAATTTTGCTCTGAAGCAACCAGGACTCTCATACTTTGTTGAATATTTAATGGGACAGCCTCTTTGGGAAGAGATCTGGAATTTTCTTATAAAACTAAAATGGAAACCTACCATTTAAAAAGCAGTTCTAGTCCTTGGTATTTCTCCAAAAGAAATGAGAATAAATGTCCACAAAAAGACTGAGATAAGAATGCCCTGTTTTAACACTTTTAGCCATAATCTCCAAAAATTAGTAACATCCCATTTACTCATGAGTAAGAAAATGGATAAACAAACTACAGTACATTCATACAGTGGGATAGTGCAGTGATTAAGATGAAGCACAAGCTCTCGATGGACGCAACAAGGTGGATGGATTCCAAAGCCATAATGCCGCGTGAGAGCCCCACACAAAAGAAGTCATGTTGCATGAACTTACATGAAGTTCTAAAACAGGCAAATTTAATTAATGGTAGAAACAAAAAATTAGAGTTAATTGTTGCCCCTGGGAAAATGCGGGCAGGGATTGATGAGGAAGGTACCACAGGAACCTTCTAGTGTGCTGGTAGTGCTCTGTACCTCCATATGGAGGTGCATTACATGTATATATTTGTCACAACTCAACTAGTATACACTGAAGATTTGCCCATTTTATTGAATCCAGGTTTATGTCAAAAGAAAAATGAAAACAAATATTGAGTCCTTGTTAACGATATGCATAATGGGGTATTTGGGGGCATGTGTATAGATCTTTGCAGTTGGAATTTGTCAAAAACAGAAGGTGTTTTGATGGAAGAGTAGAGCGATAGGTGGATGGACAGCTCTGTGGCAAGCACATACTCTAAAAATGTTAGTGGTCGAAGCTAGGTGGTACATGACCTTCCTATACATTTCTTTCAGTGTTGGAATATGTTTGAAAATTTTCATGATAAAAGAAATTAGAGAACCTACCAATAATTAGGCTCTTGATCTTAGTCTTTCAAGGTGCCACTGACATGGTTATCTCTTTGTTGTTTGAGGCAGCTAATCTCCTCTTCCAGCACAGAAACCCTGAGGGTACAGTTCTCTGTTGGAATGGACATCACTTCATCCCTGAAAGGGATCTAAAGCTTCAGTGGAGGAACTGTGGGGGACTTGTGCTTTTGCGACATGAATGGAAATACCTTGTTCCCATTTCTGGAAGAGTGCTTTTTTTTTTTCCTCTCTGTTCTCTCTCCTGTGTAGGAATCTTCCTGCCATCCTGGACTGGGTGAAAACTCAGAAGCCTGGAGCCATGGGTGTCAACATCATCACATCTGACTTCGTGGACCTGGTGGACTTCGCCACAACTGTCATTGAATTGAATGACCTCCTCCAGGAGGACAGAGCTTGGGCCAAATGCTGATTTGATTTTTCATTTTAATGTTGACTTTGTTGATCCAGGCCAGAGTTCTGAAGGGTCTCCTATTAGGACGTCCACTGGGCAGTGATGGGGAAGGAGGAGGAGGGCATTTTCCCCTCTTTGTGGGACCATTTGGATAAAATTACAGAGCTTCCAATTGCATTTTTCCCAAACGAGACTTCAAAAAAACTGAAGTCCAAGGGAAGAAGCATGTTTCGTGTGATCATAGTCAGGGTCTTCCCAATGGCTCATGATGTTGAATGTAATGTGGAAATGGGGTCTCCAGCTTCCCTTGAGTGTCTCCAGGTTGGCCCGGTTTCCTGATGTCTTCCAGGATATTGTGTGTGAGCCAGTGAGAAGACTGAACCAGAAAGGCGTTCTTAGGCAAAAGAATGGCTGATGGCATGTGTGGAAGGCCTGTGGGGTGGCTCTCACATCAACCTGGGGCTTTGAGGGAGAAAAGGGCCAGACAGCAGTTCTCTTTGGCATGTTGAATGTCACCACTTCTTCCACAAGAGAGTAAGACTTCTTTGTCACCAGGCCGTTGCAGCCCCAAGCTGTTCTTAAGTAGCTTCTGCTTGGGAATTGGGCACCTTCATTCTTTGGAGAAACCATGCATATTGCCTTTGGTATCAAAATGTGTTTCCCAGTTGTAAAACATTGAGCCATTTCAATTTCTCTTGGCCCCTTCTTATAAGTGAAAGGAACAATGGTGGGAGGTCCTTTCAGCATGGGGCCCAATAGGAGATAGACATTCATGTTTGCTGTATGCCGCATTTCCTTGGTTTAATCCGACAAGCTTTTCCCAAAAGGGCTGCCAGGTAAACTCCTGCATCATTTTGGCAAAGTCCTCTTTGCAACGGGATCTTCAAGCCAGATCTTGGAATTGCACTTCATTGCTGTCTGCTGAGGACCCGGGTCTGTGCTGTGACTTGTTAACACTAAGGCTAATGGAAGGCACCTTGTCCGTGGCACCGAGGGGGCAGCCACAAGACGCATGGGGAAGTGCAATGGATTTAAGGAGGCAGCTCCAAGCAGGTCTGGAGCTGCTCTGTAACCCCTTGAAAACCAGACTACCTCGGGGACATTCGGGATGACTTGTGTGTCAGCAAGTGAGAGATGCCCAGTGTCGGGACATTTCCAGTTTGTGTCTTGATTGCTCCACTTTCTGCAGGTTGTTTGGAGCCTGCTGATCACCACTGCATGAGGGTTGTGACACTCAAGTGGGGATGGGGGGTGTTTGAATTGATAAGAGGTACTTACCTAGAATGAGCCCTCTTGTGTGTGTATTTATTTATTTATTTATTTATCCATTTATTTATTTATAGATTAATTATCTTCAGTGCTTCTTACCTCAAGAGCACTCACAAAGGAGCTTCCTGAACTTTTCTCCATCCAAGCCCCATGCTGCCCTGATCTTCCACAGGACTGTGAGTGACCTCTGACTCGCGGCAGATGTTCCCAGCTCCCCCACGCCTGTCAGGACAGTGTGCATTGTGTAGGTGTGGTTCAGACCTGAGAAACCCTTCCCAGGCTCTGCACAGGGTGGGGTGGGCCAGAGGATGCAACGGTTTATGAGGAACCCACAGTTCTTGAGAGAGACTCTCATAGGGTCGGAAAGGAAGGATCTGGAAAGAATACTGGCCTTGAGTGTGTGTGCACGCCAATGCTCCTCAGATCTGTCTGAGGATCTCTAAGGAAATGTCAGCTCCTGGATTCTAAAGGCACAAAGATAAACATGGAGTCCTGGACGGATGTGTGTATGCTTTAGGGCCATGGGGCCACCCCCCAGCAGCTCGCCAGTCCCCCTCTGCCAGTGCTCACGGCTGTGCAGCAGCAGGCCCCCAGGGGGAGCTCCCGAAAGCACATGCACACACCCAGCTCCTGCTCTTCCAGCCTCTGGTAGTCTGTTCATCTGTGACCTTCAGCTCCTATGGCTGGAGGGGCGGTCACAACACAAATGCCTGGGAAAATCTGGTTTTCGCTTCTCCTGTTCTTGCATCCGAACCCCCACTTTGAAAGGTGTTGGAGTTGTACTGTCTGGTTTTTAGGGCTTTCTGTGGAAAGGAGTAAGAAAGGAAGTGCCCTCGCTTTCTCAACTGTTCTTCAGTTCTGCTATTAAACCCCGGTGACATGCACTGAAATCCCTGGCCTACCCTCAGGATTTTATTTTTGTCATTGTTTCATTTTGGTCTTATTTTTAACTCTTGGTCTACAGGTAGGGACTAGATCAGCTCCCTTCTTTTAACCCTTTGTTACTTGGCAAAGAGATCAGGAGGCAAGAGGAGAATTATTCTGCTCTGTTTTATTTGAGCCTCAGCTTTGTCCGGTGCTTGGTGCTATGAGGCCAGGAGTGTTAGCAGGTATCTACAGGATGCCAGTGACACCCAGGGGCTGCTGACTGTTCAGTGAAATGTTTACTTAATTTTTTCCTTAAGTTTTAAAAGATAATTGCACTTCACTTGGGTTGTAACATTTACGTGTGTCTCAGTGTTTGCCTGGTAAGAGAAAAGTCATCACACATGACACAAAAGCACAGGGTCCCAAGGTCATGGGCATGGAGTCCTGCTCTATGTGGCAAGTGCAGGTGCTCAATCCTTCTTCCTGCTCTGGGTTGCCAGCCTGGCTTGCATTCTCCAGTTCTGCACAGGAGTTCTGGGAGATGGAAGGAAGATATTTGCAGTTCGCCCTTGATAAACACCCTGAATTGGCAGAATCTCTGCTTTGAGAAAAAGTTGTTCAACATATCTCAAAGGATGTATGCATTCTGCTCTTGGACCTAAGGCCAAGCAGGAGACTCGATGATGGGACAGAAGGAGAACAGACTTTCTGTCTATGACTCATTTTGCAACTGCCAACGATAAAAGTGGTCAACCCAGCCCCATCATTTATTCTCACAAGATCAAACAAGGCTATCGTAAACTCACTTCCAAGATCAACTAAAAACTACTTGACTGAGCCAAAGAGGGCTTTAGTTTCATAGGATTTGGGGCCATAGTTCTTGTAAAATGTAGGCTGAGTTTTTCGTGGACTCCCTGGACCTTTTGCCACATTTCATGGCTTTGTGGCCAAGGGGACAATGACAGGTTTCGGTTAGATTAGAGTGCTGTTTAAAGGCTTGAACTTGGAGCCTATTGTAGTACCACTGTAGTTTCATGGGCAACGAATTCTCAGGGCTGGAGATCGAAGTCAAGATGGAACTGATGGAAAGGATGATAAATGATTATGTGTTAAATTTCAAATTAATGGCAGACAAAAGAGGGTCATGCCAAAAACTATTACACACACACACACACACACACACACACACACACACACTGTATGAGACCTCTAGTAATCAAGTTTAGTCGTTTCCTCAGCACTGAGCCCAGATCCCTGAATCCTTGAGATTAGTTAGGCCACAATCCAAACCCAGGATTTTTACATGAACTCAAAGAAAAGCACAAGATCTGAGCCCAGGTCGTGGTCAATCTTAAGAATCGCAGTTCTTCTTTCGTGACCTTACATTCACATCACAAAGTGAATGTTTCTGTTCAAGAAGATGATGTGATGGAACATTCCAGAATGAAATGCAGTTTCATGGTGGGTCAGGATTTTGTTTCTGTTTTTTTGAATCCTGCCATAAGAAGGTGTCCCCCAAGGAGACATGATTACAGCCTGGCAAGAAAGCTTCGTGCTAAGCTAACGGTGGAGAAACAGAAGAAATTCCAACTGAAACGAAATGGTTTCCTTCCGTGGAAGCACAGGCCGTCTCTCCGAATGAGTTCGTGCCCCAGGTGAAACTTCTGTAATGTTCTTTATTGGCTGACTGCAGTTTTTCACTGGGAGGTTCTAGGACATGGAACAGGCTAATAAGTAGGGCCCAGCCATGAGACTTCTCTCTCGTGGCTTTGCAGCTCAGTGACCCTGTGCTGCATCTGCCTTGGTTCCTTAACCCAGAATAACGATGCTGTCTGCGATGTTAGTGCTGTTCTGCAAACCTTGAAGCACCAGCTCCCCAAAATATGAGGCCCCTTACGATTAAATTAAATGCCTTATACTCAGAGGTACGCAGTTCCAGTAATTCTTCCTGTGCGGCAAGTGTGAAGAAATGCTGTTTGGGTTCATTTTCAAAAGTGTGGTGTAGGATGACAGAATTGGTGCAACACTGGCCACTTGAGTAATTCTTGAATGAGATGAGTGGAGCTGTGTGAAATCAGCTGACGCCCACTTGAGTTCCTCAGAGGAGGGCTTCCCCAAGTGCATGGCTAAACGGTCATGCTATGCTCAAGGGAATGAAGAGAGACTGATAACATCAAATGTTCTGACAGGAAGTTTTGTTTTGTATGGCATAGGACATGGTTGTCCCTCAAAATTCTGCTACCTTTCCAGTCCTCCTTGGCCCTCTGCCTCAGATGGCTGCCTAGCTAGTATTTGCCATCATAACTTTGTCCCTCACAAGTGTTACCTTGGGATACACAGAAGTGAACTGGTTAGGTGATAAGTGATTTAGCTGGAAATTGACTCTAATTCCCAGTGATCGTGAACAGCCCTTTGCTACCCCTGGGAGACGTACTATCTCCTGATCTTCTGGCTTCCCCGGCTTCCAACTAGAAATATTGACACTAAAGCTACTATATTGCTGCATGAGCCCTTAACCCATAAGACTACAGGACAAAATGCTATTGGTGTTGTTGAAATAGCAGTCTTAAAATGCTATAAAAATATTCTAAGAGAACTTTTTGGATCCTGCAGTGGATATAGTGTTCTAGTCTTTTCTCCAACAACTTATCCTGAAGAATTTTCACTCTTGTTTCTAAGCCTACATAGTTTGGATACAATATTTTTTATTCTCTTCACTGGGTACTCAATCCCAGTCTATTGAGATAACCTCATCAATAGTCAAGAGTCCTGTTCCATCTCATTCCTTCTGATCTCCACAGAAGACCACCTTCTCCTCTTGTCTGTGAGCCAACCTTTAGCACCTGCCAATTACCACGAATAACAGAATGCTGGCAAAACTTACACCAAAAGTCACACACGTTCAACGATGTCCAGATGCACTCTCATCACCGCCGTTCTTGCCCTGTACTGTTCCCAAATGCATTACTTCTGCCCCTCACCCCCCACTGCCACGCACAGAATCTGATTGGAACCCAGAACCTGGGGCCAGCACTTCATTCAAATAGCAGGAGCTTGCTCTGGAGCTTGGAGTCCAGTGAGAAGCAAAGCACTTTGAAGTCAAACAGGCCTTCAGTCGCTTTGTATATGTGCAGTTTTACATTTGCTGTTAGTTTATAGCACTGTAGTATCGATATGATAAATCTTAGAACATATTCCAGACACAGTGCTGCGTTGCTGCTACTATACTTACACCCCAGTATTAATAAATATCGCATACAGATTGTGTATGCACTGTTCGTACTGGATAATATGCCACCTGTAATACTTTAACCTCGCTGATCAGCACTTAGAAAACACAGAAATTATCATAGTGAAAATATGTCTTGCTCAATTCAGATGGCATGTGAATCTGATAAGTACTCTATTAGATTATGTTTGTCCTCTAGGCTTGTTTTATATTACAGTGCATGCTATTTGCTAAGTTAAATAAAAAATAATAATAATAATAATAAATTGTACCAATTTTAAGGTTAGAGTTAAAATTTTACATATATGCCGCTTGGTACTCTGAAATGTATTTTGTGCATTAATTATATTATTTACATACATTTCACTTGGCTTCCCTCCTGCCAGGAAATCATTATTCAGATATATCTCTTTCTTTCTTATAAACTGGACCATATTGCTTAATTCAACCTAAAACATTGTAAAGCCAGATTACCTCATTTTAACTGTGGAAAAAAATTAATAGATATGATGACATGTCTTTTCTTGTATTTTATTTGAACAATCTAAATAGGCTTAAACCTAATAATAAATATAAAACTTCACCAGGCACTTTTCCTTGTTTCTGTATGCATTTTATTATTGACCCACTTCTAATGTTTTTTAAAGGCTGTAGGCTCAGCGTCATAAAGATGTCTTATCTAAATACCATATTGAATGAAGACCTGTGGGAATTGGCTGACCATGCCCGCAGTCCCCAAGATGAGCATGAAACATGCACACAGCCCTGTGACCCATGCCCTTCGGAGCTTCACCCCCAACACTTCAGCTGTTTCTCGTAGACTTGGACCAGGTCCTGCTGACTTCCATATTCTCACCTGACCACCATCTCCAGCCCACATTACTCTGAGTGAATGCCAAATGCCCAGAGATGGAACAATGCAGAGATTATGTGTTTGTGCACACACAGAGCCAATAAGAGTGGGCGTCCAGGCCCTGTTGACCATGAAGATTCCAATATTTTCCTCATTTCTAATTCTTTTTAGTAGAATACCTGGACCAACTTAGTTTCAGTGAATTTCTCTTTTTGGCCTATGCCTTACAATAATGCATTGAGGTGAAAGTCCTGTGTATGAATTTAGTAGAGATGAAATGAATTCCATGTTAATCATTCATTTCATAGAGTTGAATGTTACAACAGCTAATTAGGGATAATCACTTTCTGTTCACGTTAATGTAGCAATTGAAGAACATGATCATAGATTTTTCACCTATATTTTTAGTGAGTGGTAAATCTACCATACTGTCCGCTGGTTGGCTTTGATACGCATCATGTTCAGTCATTCCCATTTGGTTTTAATAAAAAATTACATGATGAAGATAAGGCTGGATCTCAACATAAGCAAAGACTTCACTGGCCAGCCTCACGTTCTGAACATACGCTTGGGTTGAGACCCTTGCTCTGTGAGAATGGAGCAGGTACATCATGAACAATGAATACTTCATATTGTAACTGGGTTCTGAACGTGCTATTTAGCACAGAATGTATGGCAACAGGCATGTCAGAGATGCAGAGATTGCCTGTGTTTCCAACCCAACTTAGCACGCTCTGGCTGTGTAACTTCAGGCAAACAAGTATCTCTAAATATATAGGATATAGGACTAATCATATCTCCTCTGATGGGTTAATTAGAAGACCACATAAGAAACTATAGAGAGAGCATTCTAGCCCAGAGCCTGGCACTCAGCAAATTCTCAATAGTTATTGGTCTTAGTACTGGGGGTGGAGACTTTGCATGCACCCCCTCCCGGTACCCGGCATGATCCCTTCATCATGGCTAACTTCTAACTCTCGTGTTATCATTGGTAAATGATTTAGCAGAAACTAATTCATACGAAGGTGCACAGATAAATTGAGACGGTGAAAGAGAAGTTACACAATCACTGAACCAGCTCTGCTTGGCTCAGAGAGTGAGTGGGGTTCATGCCGCTGGCGGTATGCCGGATGGTATGAGGTGGAGGGTGGCTCCATCCTTGAATAGCATCCATGTCATTAGTCAATCATTCTGGTTAGTAGAGAGGAAAGTCTCCACCAACCCTTGTTTTACCTATTAAAAATTTTTGAAAAGGCAATAGCCTCCAACTAACATTTCATACTATTTTGTTTTGCATTGCATTTATTTTATGGTTACCTTCTCTTTACGGCGAGTGATACTGGGTTTTTCAACAGTAATATAAAATTTCTTTTCAAAATAAATTTTTAAGAAATCCACTATGAAGCTATGGGAATAACCTTTGTTTATGATCCTTTCCAGGTTGAAAAAAAAAAAAAAAAAAAAAAAAACTGCCGTTGATTCCAGCACACACTTTGATCAAGAACTGGGTTTGGAAAAAAAAAAAAAAAAAAAGAACTGGGATTGGCAGTGTTCTTTTCGAACATGCTTAACTAAAGAAATAAGTATATAAACAAACCGCTATTTGAGATAAAACATCTACTCTTTTTTCACGAGGACACTCTCCGCCTCTCCTGTAGCAGTCCCTGCCCTGACCATCCTCCTTCCCAGCTGTCTGCGCAGCAATTTAAATGGGCAGGAGAGAAATGTCCGAGTCACTCGGTCCCACTGACGGCTGTTACACACAATGTAACAAACTCGACTTGGGAAGTGAGTCCTTTTCTGTGAATCCCAGAGTTAGGATGCTCAGATGCCCCAGATTTTTGCTGTTGTTGTTGTTTCCTTCCCCCAAAGGAATTCTTCTTGATCAGCAGTATGTTTCTTTGTTTATCCCTCTGCAAATCTGCTCACTGGGACTGAAGGAGTATTATTTTTTTAAGACTTGAAGCCTTTCATTCTCAGGGAGGGTAGAACATTGTAAGGAGGGGACAGTAGCCAAAGCCCATGTGTCTCAAACCTCACCCAGGATGGCCTGGGCCAGTGCCAGTTAAACAACAGTGCTAGTCAGCTCGGGCTGTTTGCACAGCTGGGTAGTGTTTTGGGAGAGCATGGGTGGGGAAGGGGGACACAGGAGTGTCAGCCTCCATCCAGTAGTGTCATGCAACTGAGAGAAACCTTAGGCAAGCAGATGGCTTCAATCTAAGAGACCTGTTGTCTAAAGAATGGGATCTATCCTGTGGAGAAAGGCCCTGAGAAGCCGAGCTCTCGTTGCAAAAGGGGGCCACTGAATGATACTCTTTGTTTAACCTGAGAACTTCTCTGCTTTGTGGCCTAAAGACTTTCCTGCCTTGATCCTTAATTTGCTTGACCTGGGCCTAGCACTCTCATTTCTAGGCCCCCGTGAAGTACCAGTGGATCTGGAAGAAGACACCAGGTTGCCTTTTGCAAAAGCTTCCCCCTCCCCAACAACCTTGCGGGTCTAGAACTAACTTGCCACATGTCAGAGAGGTGAATGGACTATCTCAGTGGGACCAGAATGCCCTGACATCACACACAAAATTTTGGAAGTATGTGCATTTCTTTCTAGTAGAGGATCTGTAGCTCTCCTCAGATTCTCAGAGGAAACTATGATCCTAAGAAATGTACATACCACTTCCAAGTACCTATGAGAATGAACTATCATTTAAAGTTCGTTAAGCAAGCAAAGACAGCAAATAGGCCTCAGTCTTTCCTATTTAAAAAAAAAATGAACTAAATTAAGACTCACATGAATTTGTTGATTATGGATGCTCTCTCTCAAGAGGTAAAGTTGGATAAGAGAAGATAGAAAAGAACAGACTTGGCAAGTCCAAAGGACCCTAAAGGATTGTTAGGTGGGCTGTAGCATGAGAGGGTGGTGGGAAATGGGAGAAACCAGACACACTGGCAGACATGGAGGGGTGGCTGGGCACCCTGCACAAGTCTGAACACCACATTTCAGAGGGAGGTAGGCAAACTGGAGCCTTTCCAGAGAAAGACAGTTAGGAGGGTGAAGGGTCTAGAGGTTGTATCACACAAGAAACGGGATGTTGAGTTTAGAAAAGACTGAGAAAAAGGTAATAAGGATATCTTCAAGCATTTTCAAACTGTCACATGATTGAGATATTAGAATCTTATGATTTTAGATGTAGAAGGACCACAGAACTTTGGTCCAGGTGCTAATGTTACAGGAGAGAAAACTGAAAGCCAGAGAGAAAAGACTGGCCCAAGGTAGAGCTGGGACTAAAAAGAAACTGGTCTCAGAGTCTCCGCCCAGGGTCCTTCCCCAACATTGCAACTGCTGACCTGAGTGCCTGATAGGCAGAGAAGAACTAGGATGCATGAGTTGCCATTTCAAGAAGATAGAGCTTGGCTCAATAAAAAGTATTCCTATCTGAGATCCCGAGCTCTCCATCAGGCAGAGTATTTCTGAGAGAGTGTGCATTAATTTTCTGTTGCTGCTATGATAAGTCACCACAAGCTTAGTGGCTTACAACAGCACGCATTTGTTACCTTTCAAGTCTAGAGTCAGAGATCTAAAATGGGGCAGCAGGGCAGCCTTCCTTCTGGAGGATCTAGAGAATTCATTTCCTTGCCTTTTCAGCTCCTAGGAACCATTCCTTGGTCAGTGGCCCCTTCCAGCATCTTCAAAGTCAGTAGCATAGCATCTTTAATCTCTCTGGCTCTGCTTCTGTCTCCATGTCTCCTTGGATTCTAGCATCTTATAAGGACCCCTGTGATATACTGGGTCTACCTGGATATTCCAGGATAGTCTCCTGTCTCAAAATTCATAAATTGATCCCATCTACAAAAGCATGCAAGGTGACATCCACAGACTCTAAGGATGTGGACATGGGCCTCTTTGGGCACTCTTCAGCCTCTCATAGAGTACTGTGGAAAGTGCATTGGCATTGGTACAGGTTTAGAACAGTGAGTTCAAATCCTGACTGAAGCACCTACTCATTGTGTGATGATTAACCCTTTGAGTTTCTGTTCCCTCATCCCTAAAATAAGAATAAAATTGCAAGGTTACTAATGAGGATTTATGCTAGTAGATACATAATGCCTAATACATAGTGCATGTTCAGTAAGTGGCAGCCAGTTTTGCTCAAGGAACTTCCAGATGATTCAGACAGGAATTCAATAGAAGAAACTCTATTGCAAGAGAGATTGGCTAAAGTGACCTCCAAATTTCCTTCCGAGATTGCTACAAGAAAAAAAGTGAAAGTAAGAGGATTTTCCTCCCATACTTGTCTACTTCACAGTTCCAGTTGCAAGTTCACTGCTTTTCTGGAGAGTTGTTAACTAACAGATCTGCTTTCCGCCCCCACGGTGCTGCTATTGGGTGCCAGCAGCCTCCTCTGTAATGATTGGCCAGACCAGGCAGCTAAGACCGGCGCAGGCTTCACATCTGTCAACATACCTGACTGCGTGCGCGCGAGGAAGTCACAGCCCGTGACCGCTGTCTGCAGGGGCCGGGGAAAGCAGGCAAATAAAAGGCGGGGAACACCTTTAATTGGTGCTCGAGGAGAAGTGAAGGACTGAGTTGATGCTTCTTAGCACCGTCCCAAACTCTTCGGCAAGGATTAGAACCTTCGTGGGCCACCACTGCAGAGTCAAGAAGGAATTTGAGAGAAGAATCCAGATTCTAAAGCAGCAGTCAAGGTAGGCGATCTGTCTGGTCATGGGCCTTTCTCGCAAGAACACAAAACAAGCACTTTGGCCAGTCTTGTAGCCAGGGTGTCTCTGATGATGGTTTACTGAAGGAGATGTATCTTAGTTGTGGGTGCGTGTTGAGAGAATTCAATCATTTGTCCACCAACATATTCTGCAAAGTGGGCTGCATCTTTCTTCCATCCTGGCTCCCCTTTGAAAATCGTTGTTGTTCCTCTACATATTTCAAAGGTTTAGAAAGTTTTTTATCTTTCATTATAAAAATCATATGTGTGATTTCTTGGATTTCTTCCACTAGTCATGGCTCTTCAAACACGACTTTGTTCCAGAACTTTGTTTGCATGAATTCTTTCCACTTTCAAGATTTAGCATGACAGTTGGCATTATAATTCTGAGGAACACACTGTCCAGAAAGCTGTCAAACTCAAAGGATAAGATCTTCCAGGAAGCCATGTGCATTTTTCTGCTCTGGAACCTAAGGAGTTAAAAGTCTTCAAATTGCTGGAGCAGAATCAAGCCTATTTACCTAAGCTTATCACCCAGGGCAGCCTGGTCAATCATTTACTGATGAAAGGCTGTTTCCTAACTTTGAGGGAAGACCATTAAAGCCCAAGCTGACTATCTCTACAGAACCATCACGAGGCTAAGTAGAAGGTACCGCTCTCTGCAGCCAGAGTCGTATTCTCTTCTGACCTGAGACGTTTTTCTCCTACCCAGAGTTGTAAATACCACAGTGTCCCACCTAGGTCAACAACAAATAAACATGAACAAGACTCATGCACAAACTGAATAATTGATGTCGCCTCCTGCATGAGAGCTGTGGCTTTGAAGAAGTTTCCCCTACTTCCGGAGGTCTACAGGGGAAAAATAGACTCCAGAACAAGTTATTAAGTGATGCTCTGGGGAGAATAAGATTAATCAAGTAATCACCAAAACATGGAATTTTTCCCCTTTAAGACTACGTGTTCCAGAAATATGTCCTTTTTAATAAACATGATCCATTCTGCTTTAGGTCTGAATCTAACTCCTCTAGAAAGGTTGTCATATTGTCATCCTATACACACTTGTCATGTCTGTGGAATGGCTCCGAGCTCTTATTGTTAGAAGTCCTGGTGAGAGAGAAGCCTTATTTTTCTGAACTTCCTTTAGGGAAGGAAGGGGTTGGACCATTTACTCAACAAGGTAATGTCTGACACTATTTTTGTCAATCATTAATGGAACTGAAGTGAATCCCCTTTTGAAGTGTGGTTTGTGGCCAGAATTTTTGTGTGGCTCAGGCAGTTAACTTGATGCAAGAGTAAAGGCCATTGCAGAGGGTGACCCAGACACAAATCCCATGTGTGATTTTGGGTCAGTCTGTGGCTAATTCCGAAGAATGTGGTGAAGAATTATGGAAACTGATACATTTCTGTGAAGATATTAACTCTGTAAAATGTTAAGTGTGTGTCTGGCTGGTTTCCAGAGAATGTTCATAGATAATGCATGTGAAGGGAGTGTTTTAGAGGGGGAGAGTGGGGAGTATGTCAGAACATTCCAGTGCATTGGCCAAGTTTACCTACAATACCCTAAGCTGCCTTAGGAATAGACAGGTCTTATCTGTCCTTTCTGCATAGCATCTGGCTTAGGCCATAACGCTAGTGGCCCTTGAGAGTATATCCAAGATTTTCTTCCCATTTCATGCATATTGGATATTAGGTGGGGGGGGGGGGGAGGGACTTACTCTTGAGATTGACCAAACAGGGTAAACAATAGTATTCCTTATACAAGTTAGGAAGTTAGAACTCCAAAGTCAATTAATTTGCCCGTTTACCTAGTCAGAGGCTGAGCCAAGATTCAACCAAATTCTGCCTCATTCCCAATCTAGTGTTTTTCCCAAGTGGTCATGGAGTTAAGCACATGCAGGAACATGACTTGTGGGTGTGTGGGTGTTGGGGGGGGCATTGAGGAAAACAAGGCTGACTAACAGAGTCAGCGGTTCTCCACTGGCCCTTGGATGTGCCATGCCTGAGGCCAGCTGGGTACCACAATAACTGGAACACCAGCATTGACTAGACAGGACCTTCTTTGAGGGGGAAAGAAGGGGAACGAACAGGCAGGGAGCAAAGGGAAGTATTCCCAGTCCTGGTAGTGACAGTTACTGGGATCTTCCCAGTCCTGGACATTTCTTAAGTAAACCCAAGGAATTTTCAGGCTAGATCTCCACCCCTTTCTATTGCAGAGACTCAAATTCATGAGCCCCAACTCAAGTACAACGTTTCAACTATTTCCGTGGAAATAAATGACACCATTCCATCCTTCTCTGGGAACTAAGAAAATTAATTACGATTTCACTTCACCTCAGCTCACATCCACTCATCTAAATCCATGGGATTTGGGCAGAAAGAGGCTTAAGGCAGGAGGACCCTTCAGCAGTCTCTCATTTAGCAAGGCTCCCGGTCGCTGCAACCCAGAGACAGCCATGTTAACCTGGAGTCCAAATGGCTTGTTGGTGCCATTCAAGTGGTAAATGAGTAAGGTCTTCCTTTCCTACCATCCTCCATTTCACTTTTGTTCAGACACATCCTAAAAATTCCATTAGCTGTCTTGCAGAAATTCCATAGCAGTCACAATTCCTGAGCATTTACAAGATCAAGATAAAGAAATGCCACCATGAGATGTGGTTGGCTAAATATCTTTGAACAAAGAATTTCTTCTTTATACTGACTCACCTCACGCATACCTCAGCATGTGATAGCAAAGGCATTACAAATAGGGATCGCATTGCCAAGTGCACTGCGTAAGTGCCATTTTCTAAGACAGTTGACCCCACATGAACTGTACTTACATGCTCTCATTTTTGTGACCTAAAACAGAGAAAAAGTTGGGGCTGAAATACACGACCTCATAACAACATTTCACCTTTATCAGGTGCCTCTGATGACCAGGAAATGAGCTACTGCCTTTCTATCTCCATTTCTAAAATTTAATCCTTATAACAAACTTTCGCAATTTGCTCAATTCACACATAACAGATAGCTAGTAAGATGAGGCGAAGTTTAAACTGGGGTCTGTCTGGCCAAAGCCCGTGTTCTTTAGCACTCTGTTTTGGGAAAAATACCCAAGGATATCTATGCTATTTGTATTTCAACTATAAAGGAGTATGGAGTCCTTTCTAAATTACTAGCTTGGATCCTCAGAGTATATATTTATGACTCCCTCTCCCAGGTGTTCTTGATTCTATACAGGCATAAATATCAGAGTAGTTTTCTTCTCTTCCAGGAAAGTAACAAGAAAACAAACAAACAAACACACACACACACACACACACACACACACACACACACAACCCCCTCAGGTCCGCATTGTGATCCCTTTCTGAAATGGCAGAAAACAATTGTCTTCTTCACGGGGTTCACATTGTTTTATTGATTTGTTTGATTTTAATGTGACATAGAGACATTTTTTTCATTTATTGTACCAGGACTTTTTATTTCCACAGTCCAGTCTCTCTCTCTGAGAAAGGGAAATACATCAGAACTCCCCATATGGTTTTCTTTCATCTCATCACAGCCCCATCATGGGAGGGTGTCATTTTCAGGCGACACCCTTTCACAAAGGAACCCAACACTCAATAAAGGTGAGTGCTCTTCTCAAAGTCACTCAGCTCACAAGTCCCATAGGTCTCACAACTCCAAATTCTTTGCTCTTTCACCCTAATACACAAGCAGTTTTTTGGGTTCTTCAGACTCCCCGATGGTGGAATGGGGCAAGACAAGCTACTTCCAGAAAGTAGAAATTCCAAATGACTACAGAGCCTATTCTCAGGCTACAGAGACCTACTCAAATGTTGATCGCTTTGCTTTTGGCTGAGATTCTATCAGGTCAGTGTGGTAATGTTGTTATTCTAATTAGATTTTCTAATTAGAGTAGTGGAAATGAAGATACTAATTGATACTTAATAAAATCTGCCTTAAAGGCAAAAGCCATTCAGCCCATGTGCCCATAAGCAAAGTTAAGAGATGAAAGGAATTCTTCCTAGGTGAAAGGTCAGAAACCACTGTCCTCTAACTGGTTGCATGCCTGTGGGACGGTGTATACGGGTAGGGTGTCTCTTGATATATACAGTTCCTCTCTTAGTTAACTCTCTGACCAGCTGGTGTCCTGTGGTCAAGCAAGAAAACCTAAGGAACTCTTCCTACAGAGTGGCTGTCTGGTGGAGTGGAGTCCCCATACCTCTAGAAGCCAGCTAAAGTTACAGCAGGCCTTCTCGTGCCCTGTGAATTTCCTTTCAGTCCTAAGATGCTCTGAGGAGTCAGGGAGCCCTGCATCAGTTCTGCATCTCGCGGACGGGGGACCAAATGTTTTTATTACTAATGCTTCACTGGGAACTGCTCCTGGTTGGCCATCTAAGTGTCTATCCCATGTGACAGTCTTATTGTATGCATCCTTGCTTTGGGGTTAATATGTATTTTCATTGTACTTTTGGTCCCCATCTCTGTGCCCTCAGAAACTCTAAGGGTCTTAGTATAGGAGGACCCATCCACTCTGGGCAGTGAAGAGAGAGAATGAAACTTCTGCCCTACCCCATACCAACTAGTTCCCCTCCTCTCTACAGTTCCAAGGTCAAGTTTCCCTTGGGAGCAGTTAGGGAACTGAAGGTCACAAAAAGCTGGCAATGCACCATGCCTTGGAGGGTTTCCCAGAAAGCAAAATGAAATGACATTGTTTTCACATAAGACTTCTGTATTTGGAAGACAGGATTCAAATAGTTTGAATCTGCAGTTTCACTGTGCACTTAGGTAACCCCCACAAAGTCTACTTGTTTTTCCTTTCCTAAAGCCAAAACAATATCAAAAATACTTCCTGCGGAGAACTCTAACTAGGCAGAATTCCTTTTTGTCATCGCTGAGCTGATGTTTTCAAGGATTCATATCTTAAGATAAGCCTTATATGGTGTGTTTAGCTGGGGCTCTTGTGTCTTTCCGTGTAATGATGGCTGGCCATGGGGCCCTACTTACTGTAATCTCATTAGATGTCACAATGCACACAGCTGAGAACTTGTGGTTAGTAAGCAAGCAGGTCATAAAAAAAGAAAACCCAGAGGCCAAGCAAAGATGTTGCCAAGAAGGAGCAGATGGTAGGTTCTCTATGACCTGAAGAAAACCAGTACCTCCATCCTACAAAGATACACTTCCAGCATCAAATATATGTATTCCACAAAATTTGGCTTTATTTCCTGGGTAGGCATCCTGAATATAGGCAGGAACCAATGGCTAGACCTCCCAATATCTGACTGTTCTCTACCAAAATTAATTTCATCTGATTTTGTTTTGCAAGATGGAAAAACTCTTGACAAGAGGTATTATTATGGAATATCGTTGTGTTGGTAACTTGTAGTTCAACCAATAGAACATAAAACTTAGCCAGACAGAGGCATCCTGGTCCCAACTCCACCATTATCTTGCTCTGTGGGTTGGTGCCAACTTTTAAACTTCTTGGTGGTGACTCAGTCAGTTTTGATTCTTTACTCTCTGCATCTTCACTGTGAATAACCACAAACATTCATTGATGGGGTCATCCTCAGTTCTGCTATCGTGACTTACTGTTTCCGAGAAACATGTTCGACACAGTTTTTAAAGCAAGATTAGATAATCTTGAAGGTTTTAAATTTATCTAGTGAGCCAAACCACAGTCTCCTTAGAGTCCCCTGTTTAGGTCTGTGTTTGTGTGTGTGTGCGCACATGTGCTTTTAATTATTTGTACAGTACTCTGGGGGTGCCTGGATGACTCAGTCAGTTAAGCATCCGACTCTTGATTTCAGCTCAGGTCATGAGATCGAGCCCTGTGTCGGGCTCCATCCTGGGCATGGAGCCTGCTTAGGATTTTCTCTCTCTCTCTCGCTCTCCCTCCGCCCCTCTCCCTGCTGGTGCCCTCGCACAAATGCACATGTGTGTCCTTTCTCTCCCTAAAAATAAAAATATTTGTACAGTACTCTGAAGATTATGAGTTCTCAATATCTATTCATTGATGATAATAAATTAGTGGTCGACTATAAATTTAGTAGAGAAAGTGATTTTTTTTTAAAGATTTTATTTATTTGACAGACAGAAACACCGCCAGAGAGGGAACACAAGCAGGGGGAGTGAGAGAGGGAGCCCGAAGTGGGGCTCGATCCCAGGTCTCCGGGATCATGACCTGAGCCGAAGGCAGTTGCTTAACCAACTGAGCCACCCAGGCGCCCCGAGAAAGTGATTTAAAAAAAAAAAAAAGACTTTGTCATTGCCAGGGATGACTAAAGAAAGGAGAAGTATTAACCTGTGGTATTTTAGGCATGGTGCTTTGAAGATTACTTGCTCTTTGGCGGTGCAGTAACAGAATGGCAAACAGAGCAGGACCAATTTGGTCTGATTGTACTATTGCTGCATGCTGCTTACACGACACGGAGCCAATCACTTCAGCTCTCTTAGTCTCAATGACCTTTTCTTAAAAATGGAGGTGAGAGGACAGACATGCATGACTTTTTATGGTCTCCTCTAGTTTTAATATTGTGCCTTTTATGAAAAACTAGAGAAGATCGGCAGTTCTTTTAAAAAGAAAATACACAAATGGTTGTTACCTCTCTTGAGCCACTTTCACTATCTCTTTTACGGAAATGAACTGGGGGAATAAGAAACCGCCGAAAATATCTCAAGAATGAAAGTCCCAGGCTGTTCCAAAATTGGAGAAGGTGGGCATCGATCTTTTCTGGAAAGGGGCGCACTCAGCTGAAAAGTGGAGGCAACCCCTTCGGAGGTCTGCCCAGTGCCAAGCCTGGCCGTGACGCTCAGCTTTGCCACACCTGCGTGTCACTGATGGGAGCTTCAGCGAGCTGGCAGTCATGACTATTTTCCTCCCTATATAAATAAACAAAAGCCCCTAAAGGTGACGTGGCTTGCCCAAGGTTACAGAAACATGGCAGTGAGTCAGATGGAACTGTGTGTGCAGGTGGCATTGCAAGCAAAAGGCAGAAGAGTGAGGGAGAGATCTGCATCTCCTCTGAAGTTCACAAACAATGGTCGAGGGCTCTGGAAGAGCATCAAGTTTACTTTGGATCCTGAGACCATCCTAGTCCTCCGGCCCCTCCCTGAGCCCCCTCCCTGCAGCCCTGCCCAGGGTTACTCACCCCGGTGTTTGCTGACTGGGTGCTGGTGCTCACGTCCCTGCTTGCAAGTTTCATGAAAGGCTATTTGTAATGAAGAGAAGGCACAATAAGGATGAAGAAGAATGTATCAAAGATCTTCCCCGAGGGCTTGAACTCAAAGAGCAGTGTTCTTGGGAGAGATTCCAGTTTCCTTCTTATATTCTGCAGAAATGAATGGTCATCAGGATGATTGACAGAATTATGACGTTCCATTCCGAGCGTGAATAATTTTTATTTTTCACCTCTGGGGTTATTTAGCTCCTCTCTGCTCTACTTCTCCCACAAAAAGGAAAGAATAATGCTTGCTCATGGTGACAATGAGAAAGCAGCCAAGCGCAGTACTGTTCAAAGGAAACTGCTATTCTCACCAAGTACCAAGGCCTGACTGAATGTGCTAGTAAAAAAAAGTGTGTAGCATCTTCAGACCCTGCCCAGAGAGTTCTAGGGCCCTGAAGAGCCACACTCATAAGACATGGCAGGGAACGTCTGGTCCCACAAGAAAAGCACTGAAAGAAATGAGGCATTAATGGTCTCTTGTCTCAGCAACATTTAGAGGTTACATCACTTTGCTGTCCTCTTTTTTTTCCCCCCAGGTCCCTTTTTAAAGATGAGAGAGGAAAAGACAATATTAGTTACTATCACCCAGGGAGCTCTGGCAATTTTCGGGGTGATGGGGAAACACCATGAATTCAGTAAGAATAGACTGATTTCCTGGCAGACTCCCCAAGTGAATTTCTTCATATGTCTCTGAGTTTTCACACTTCTCCATTTTTACTCTATTTCCAATATCTAATTGGCTTCTTCTCTGGGAGTCTCTTGGGGAAAGGGATGGGTAGCACAGTAACGCATGGTTGATACTGCCCACAATCATATTGGGTCACTTTTTAGAAGCCACAAAGCAACCAGCCAACCACCGGAAGTCACCCTTGGGTTGCCCACCAAATACATTCTATTAAGGTAGGATAGGAAGGAAATCAGCTTATGATTCAACAGCATACCAACCCTTAATGAGGCCAGAGAACCAAAATGGCCCATGATTCCAAGAAACATCATCAGTGTCAAATGTAACTCAGAAATAGACCTCAGTGTGTTCCCATGAGACACCTCATACATTCTCTAAAGCTGATAACCAAGTGACCAAATACCAGTTAGTACTGTCGCAGCCCTCTATAGAGTCCATGAGCACACCGTCACTTTTGGGAATATGAATTCCCAATATTGGACTAGATTCTCTGGCCCTGTCAGTCACCTAGTAGGAGAAAAAGCATTTAAGGAGCAATATAAAGCCTTGTTTTCCTACTTCCCAAAAGCATCTGACTATTCCTACATCCACCCTTCATCCTCACTCAGCACACAGTGAAGCAAGTCAAAGTCCATAAGTACTCTATCTATGCCCATAAATCTGCCAAACAGTGAAGGTAAGGAGGGCCTTATCCAGTACGCACTCTCCAGAAAATGAAGAGACTGGTCCTAATAATCCTATTCTTTACAGCCTACTAGTCTGAAAGGCAAAGAGGCAATATTTTGAACTGAGATTTCCATGCTGTAAATCTTCAGACATTTGGGGGCACCAAGTGTTTTGATGTAATTGCAGTAAAAAATAATTTACAAGTTGTATGTGTGTGCATGCATGTGCAATGCATGGAAATAATTTTAATATGAGAAAGACCTTAGATCAGGTTTTTTTTAAAGATTCTGTTTATTTATTTGAGAGAGATCACAAGTAGGCAGAGAGGCAAGCAGAGAGGAGGAAGCAGGCTCCCCGCTGAGCAGAGAGCCGGATGGGAGCCTCGATCCCAGGACCCTGACCTGAGCCAAAGGCAGAGGCTTAACCCACTGAGCCACCCAGGTGCCCTAGATCAGTTTTGCAGAAAGAAAAATCTTTTATCTAAACTATTCCTGGATATAGGTACACAAAATCTAGGTACTTGGTTAATTTCTGGAATTAATTAACAAATATCTGTCCAAAACATGTGCTTTAAAGAATTCTATTGATAGCATAGCCCTTCTCTAAAATTGCTGCAAGGCATTTTGATCATTTTTTAGAAAAAGCACAGTACAGGAAGCTTTGGCATGTAAAACATTCTCCTGAGATGTCTACATGAATCTCAGGGTCAGTTAATTATATTGAATTTCATATGTCTTCAAGTAACTCTTGGCAAATTTATATCTCATATCTTATATTACATGATTTTTTAAGTAAGACTAACCAATGAAATTTGATTAAACTGATTGGCAGATACAATGGCCGAAGCATTATTTGGTTACCTCGTGTGCTTAGCCCACTCTCCAGGCATATTTTTTCCTCCTATTCTATAGCTAGGCCCTCTCACCATGTCTGGTTATACTCAGTCTTTGGCTGTTCCCCTAAAGGGATTATCTGAGGGGTCACCATTTTTCTTCTTTGAATGACTATCTGACATAATTCCCAGTAGGATACTGCTATTTTTCATATCAACATATATCAGAAATTATTAATTCCCACTTGCCCCAAGCTAAGGTCATAACAGCATGTTGGAATCAAATGTTTTCTATTGTTCTAAAACAGATCCAATAAAAAGACATTTATAAGGTGCCTAATATATGCCTGACACTCTGCTAAGTGCTATAGATACAGAAACGAGTAGCTCAGTTTTTCCCAGAGGAAGACCAACATCTTATAGAGCAGATGAACCAACAAGGAGCCAGCACATCCTCGTGTGAAACTATGAGACTGTAAGATAACTAAACACAGCACAGAAAAGTTCTAGATGGATGCTCAAGAAGTCCTTCAGAGAAGTTGAGGTCCAAGTGGTATTTTAAGGAAAAGGAAATTAGAATTTGCATCCTTCCTCTTCAAGAATTCAGACTTTAAAGGGAAAGCTCCTTTCTTTTCCATATTTGCTAATTATCCTAAGAAGGAGAAAATACAAGATTTGAAGGAGTAGTGGTAGCCACGACTAAGGAGGTTTTGATTCCCTGGAGAAGGGAGATAAGAGCAGGGTTCCGACAGATCCCTCTAATTGAAAAGGCAGGAACAGGAAGAACTAAAACCTCACACTGAAATAGAGCCAGTGCCTCATTCACATTCCTTGAACTTGGAGCTTTAATTTAGGATCCTTTTCTGCAGCCCAGACCTCACAGGCTCTCCCAGATCCCAGGGACCTTTGCCTGGTGAACTGTCGTGTTATAAATCTGATCTCTACTCAGTTATGATTTGAATTTCATTTCTCCTGGGAACAACTCTAAACAGAAACAAAGAACAAAACACTTGAGAAATAGCAGAGAAGTCTTCTATGTCAGCAGCCGGTACCAGTTTGGAAGCTCAGGGTTAAAGGACTTTAGCACCACTCAGCTGAAGCAGGAGTAAGCTGGAAGGGTAGGCCTAGTGGCTGGAAATCCTTCTCAATTTTCTTAAGTTGGCTTAGGTAAATCTTTAGTGTATAAGTGAAAATTTTCACCATCTTAACCATTGCACCTGCTTCCTGAAGTCAGGCAACTTGTGGAGTTGTCTGATTCTTTTAGAAACTCAGATCATAAGTCACACTCCTAATGGATCAACTCACATGTTGGTTTCATTCTTCCATCCATTGAAACAAAGAATATACGTGAGAGTTAATTAGGATAGATTTGACTACATAAATACTTAAAACTCCTTTTACAAATACCATAAAGAAAGATAAAAATAGAAATGGTGAACAGGAAAGTATACTTGCCGCGTACATAACAGGCAAAAGTATGCTATCCTTGAGGAGTACTTGCAAATCCATCCCAGCTAGAGGCACTATCCCAGTAGAAAGCTGAGCAGGAAATGAACTGACCGTTCACAAAAGAGGAAAGACAGATGCCCCATAATCATTTGAAGAGCTATTTAGGCACACTAAAAATGAAATAAAGGCAAGCTAAAATGGTGAGATAACATTTCCTGTTTTATGAGACTGGCAAAACTGGTAACACGAGGCACTGGTGAGCAGGTGGGAAACACACATGGGGATGATACAAGAGCAGATTGCCGCAACCTCCTTTTTAAAGGGCAGACCCAAGGTTTTGCCTCTTCATCTTCCCAAGACCTTATTAAAATAAAAGCATGTTTTGGGACGCATGGGTGGCTCCATCAGTTAAATGTCTGCCTTGGCCTCAGGTCACGATCCCAGGGTCCTGGGATTGAGTCTCCCATGGGGCTCCCTGCTCAGCGGGGAGTCTGCTTCTCCCTCTCCCTGTGCCAGCCCCCGCTTTCTCTCTATCTCAAATAAATAAAAGAAACCTAGCACTGAAAAAATTAAAATAAATTATTAGAAAAATAAATCTTTGATCCATAAAAAAGAAATCCTCAAAAAAACAAAAGCATGTTTTAAAACGAATAAACTCATAGCAAAGAAGAAGACGCTACAGAAAAAGAACAATCTAAATTTTCCTTGGTGATTAAAATTATCCCTGTTATTAAAAATGGAGAGTCTGGAAATCCATGTTGAAGAAGTTTTTTTTTCAAAATTCAGAGCAAAAGACATTGATGGAAATGTAAGATAAGAGGTAATTAAATAGTAATAACAGAAATTCGATAGCCAACATATACTAAAAACACTTCACTATGTGTCAGACTCTGATTTATACCCACTAGGTGCATTATTTTAATCAATCCTCCCAGAAAATCTGTGAGGTCAGTAATAACGTCATTCCCTCTCCTTACAGTGGGAGAGATGAAGGCCTTCAGCAATTAGGAACTTCCCCAGGTCACGGCTAGTATGTGGTGGGTTTGGGATATGCACAAAGTCAGGGTCAGTGTGCTGGCTAGTCCCTGTCACCTTGGCCTATCTGCTCCCCTGCTGAGGACTTCACCGCATCACAAAGAAGCAGGACTTGGATTTCCCCGGACTACCCTCCCCCCACAGTTTCAGGTTAGAGCCTGCAGGGCTGTCTCTAATTTGGAAGGTGGAACAGTGGAGGCCTTGTTCTCCAGAGCAGCGGCCGACACACACACAGGCGGAAGATGCCGGTGACGTCTGAAGCAGCTACAAGCTGAACATCACGAGGATTACACACTGAGCTGGTCAGGGACAGTTCCAGAAACTTCCTCTTCCAGACTTTCCAATGTTTGTTCCTTGTATTAAAACATGTCCTATGGGGCACCCGGATGGCTCAGTCATTAAGCGTCTGCCATTGGCTCAGGTCATGATCCCAGAGTTCCAGGATGGAGCCCTGCATCGGGCTCCCTGCTCGGCAGGGAACCTGCTTCCCCCTCTCTCACTCTCCCTGCTTGTGTTCCCTCTCTAGCTATGTTTCTTTGTGTCAAATAAATAAAATCTTAAAAAAAAAAAGAAAAAAGAAAAAACATTTCCTACTGAAAACACACAGAAAGGCTTTTGTCTTCCTGATCAAACTCTGACTGATCGAGGCACCAAACACTGAGACCTACTCCAGGAAATCCCATATGTAACTAATGGGTGTCCCAGAAACAGCATGGAAAAATTGAAGGGGAAAAAAAATATGCAAAAGTAGAATCTTAGTGCTCAGAAGTCACAGTGCTTAGATTAAAAGAGCTCAGGTAAGCAAAATGAATTTAAAAAACAAAAACAACAAACCCCAATGAAACAAACAAAAACAAAACCCAAAACAACTGAACAACCTGTGATATTTTAGAATGCCAAAGTTTAAAGAATAAAAGAACTTACAGAGAAGAAGAAAAGGAACCTACAAAGGCTGTGAATTAAACCAGCTTCTGACTTCTCACAACACTGCTAGATGGTGCTCGAAGATGTTGGGAAAAATGCCTTCGAAGATTTGAGAGGACATGATTTCAACCCAAAATTCTACACTCAGCCAAACTATAAATGGAAGGTGAGAGTAAAATATGGACATTTTTGGCAGGTAAGGTAAGGATTTCAAAATTTTAACTTCCATGCACAATTTTTTAAAGAAGGATAGAATCTTCGTTCACTTGATAAACTTTCTAGAGAAGGCAAGATGATGTATAACCACTCTATAAAATAAAATGGGTTTATTTCCATGAATATTAAAAAATATATAGCATAATAAGTTTCATATTCACATCTATTACTTAGAATGAAAGTTTTGGAGGTACTTAGAAAAAAAAAAGAAATGGAAGAGATAGTATTTGAATATGGCAAGAGTGTAAAGAGAGTTCAGGAATGATGTCTAGGAAACACTTTGCCAAAGTAAATGACTTACTATATTATCTCTTCTAAATATATTTCCATTAAAAAAAGAGAGAGACTGAAAAGACATGGCAGAGCCAAAAGCAAGAACTCCTCAGCTCCAGCCAGGCCAGGAGAGAGGGGCTCAGGGACTGTGGTTTGTGACCAGCCCCCGAAGACAACCCCCTTTCCTATGCTTAGACTCCGCATGGAAGCGTCTGACTGTTTCGGCTTTCCCAGAAAGGGTCTCAGGATGGGAAGAGAATGTGAGGACCCAGGTGAACTGAGGAATCTCAATTGCCTACAAGTTCCATTTCTCATGATAAAGTAGTACACGAGCAACTTGGCTCATGCACCAGCACCTTAATTTATCCTTCCTCTTTTTCTGTTATTTTTTTTAAATCTTATTGGCTTGTGTCTTTCTGTGTAATTTCAAGTCTTATTTGGAGTGTGGAAGAGATTATCTAAGTAACATCAATGACATAAGCTCACTAACCTGCAGGCCCACGGATACACTGGAGTTGCTGGAATTAACTTTGCAGTCAGGGTTCTTGGTTCCACAGACAGACTCTAACTGTGCTTTAAGAAGAAAAGTAATTAATTAGAAGGCTGTCGCATAGTTGGCCGAATGGGTAGGAAGGCTGGAGAGCAGCACAGGGGGAAACGTGGACGTTAAGACAGTGCCAACATGGCGTCACAGAACAGTCCAAGAGATGTCACGCCCACCAGCGACGGTTCCCCTGGGCCCAGCTGGACGCTCCCCTCCCTCAGGGGCACTGGCCCTCATCTCTCCGAAGGCCTTCCGCACATCTGCATTCCTCAGCTAAGCTCAAAGTCTCCGGCAGATGCGTCTGGTGGCCTGAACCGACAGGGAACTGGGGGAGGAAACTTCAGGCCCTCCGGGCTTGGATCTCTACGGGAATTCCCTGCAACAGGAAGGCAGGGTAGGCAAAATGACAGAAGCTCTTTGCTTGGCGACTTTGTGAGGCCCTCCCAGAGCAGCCCTGTCTCTCTTGCGGCTCACCTCCTTTCCTGCGTTACATTGAGCAGTTTGCAAAATAGAATGTTGGTGTTAGAGTAATTGCATTTACATAATATCCATTTCCTTTTCTCTCGAAGTCAGGATTCAAACATGAGTTTCTCATTTGAAATTCTGGAGTCTTTTTACTTGTACTTCTAAATAAACTTGGACAAGGCTGAGGAGTATTTCCTGTCAAATTCTATTGGGACATAAGTTTCAGATTACCTGTGAGTCTTTTTCATTTACAAGGAAAATCCCTTTTGAGGATAAGTTCAAAGAGACTGAATTTTCTAATGTAATTAACCACCAACAATGTAAGACGCTTATTTCGTTAATTCCTGAGAGATTTTAAACTGTGATAGTGCAAAACCACTGAACTGCTTAACTTGAGAACTAAGTAGATGTCACTAGTAAATTCTGATTAAAAAAAAATCGATGGGGAAACAAAGACATCTATTTAGTGGTGTATTTGAAAAATGATGTAGGTCCATATGAAAAGTGGTTAACATCAACTATGGGTTGATACTCTGCACCCAGTGATATTCACAAGCAAGATTTGTGCTTTACTGGATCTGAGTCCACACTGAGTGATTACAGGAACATTCCCCATATTTGTTTTAATCTCCTTTACATTTTATGTCCTGCAGGGTGGTGATGTTCAATTTAATTTGTCAACCTATGTTAATTTTACAAGAATCCAGATCAAACTGCTGTGTGAACAAGGAGTGCCTAGCAGAGTTGTTTTGGTGATTAGGCTGGAGAAGTCACAGCTGAACTCAAAAATATGCTGCCAGGGGTGATTTTTCATTTTTCTGCCTATAATTTTAATGGCTCCAATGAAAGAGCTGTTTTTCTTTGACAATAGTATCCTTGTTAAAAGTACTTTAAGGAGCTGCTGCACTACACAGCAACAATCTAATTAAACCACTCATATAACAAAGATACCAGCAGTTGCTAAATCCAAAGAATAGAATTCCATCTCATGGCAGAAATTTTTAGGGTGATTTTTTTCAGCATTTAGCTCGATTCCCAATTTAGGGGACTCCTGTCCAATGGACATTCTTTGAAGAGAGACATCATTAATCTGTGAGACTTACTACAATGGGATATTATTTCCCTCAACAGAGGCTGTTATTGAAACTGCATATTATCAAGGCAGCTGTCCGATTAAGTTTTTATAAAGGATTAGGGGGCTATATGAGTACCCAACAGCTGCACCGGTGAGGATAAAACTGGGGTTCCTAAATCGCATGCCTCTTGGTATATGCAATGAAATGACATATTCTTTACCCATGCAGCAAAATGCTCATATTTAAGGGAAAATTAAATTAGAGAAAAACCTCTTCGTCTGAGAGCAAAACACTGTGTGAACACAAATAAGAGTAAACAGAAATACATAAAACTTTTCCCTCCTCTGGAGGAGCCTCCCATGGTCTCAGTAGGCATGATAAAAAAAGTTCAAAACACGAAATCAGATTAAATATTTAAGTGAAAGTTTGAGACATTGAAGAAATTCTGCAAGTTAGTGCCTGAGTCACTACTGAAGAACATGGATATCTGCTAAGGGATCCCAGGAGGCAAGAGTACTGTGGGGCCAGAGGCTAAAGAAGACAGTTGATGTCATTTATCAATGAAGACCTCTGAGAGAAGTCCTCAAGATTGTCTGAAGCGTACTGTGTTAAAGTTGAAAGTGACCCAGGAGACTATCTCCTCCTCTAGCCGTCCCTAAACTTAGCTGTTGACAAGAATCAGATGAGAAACCTGCTAGAAATAAAATAAATAAATTTAAATAAAAATTTAAAAGTGAAACAAAAAAGCAAACAAATAAATAAATATATGATGCCTTCACTTCAGCCCTATTGAACCCATATGCCAAGGATTATGTGAACCTTCTTTTATTTAATTTTAAAGAATGTGCAACTGACTCAGAAGGCCCAAGAAACTGTATTTTTGCCCCAGGTGATTATTTTTTTTTTTAAAGATTTTATTTATTTGACAGAGAGAAACACAGCCAGAGGGGGAACACAAGCAGGGGGAGTGAGAGAGGGAGAAGCAGGCTTCCCGCCGAGCAGGGAGCCTGAATCAGGGACTCGATCCCGGGTCTCCAGGATCATGACCTGAGCCGAAGGCAGTCGCCCAACCAACTGAGCCACCCAGGTGCCCCCCAGGTGATTATTTTCAACCGAAAGTTTGAGAGAAACTCTTCTAAGTCAACTTTGTGAACTCCGAAAACAAAACATTACACAAGTACTAAATATTAAAAGCAAAAATAAAACAAACCAGATTGGGACAGCTCTGTGTGTGTGTGAGTGTGTGTGTGTTTGAGTGTGTGTCTGTATGTCTGTGTGTGATCACCTTCAGGCAGAGTAGGAGACAAAATGTTTGCAAGGTCCAGAGCTGAAGAGTTATGGCTATGGCCCGGTGTCCTTCTTGCAATTGACCCTCAAGAAATAACTGACCCCCCCCCCCAAAAAAAGAAATACCCAGTCCTGGCTGAATTAACAACGAAGCAAAGAGGGCATCTGGGTGCCTCAGTAGGTTAAGGGTCCAATTCTTGATTTCGGCTCAGGCTATGATCTCAGGGTTGTGAAATCAAGCCCTGTGCTGGCTCTGTGCTTGGTGTGAAGCCTACTTGAGTTTCTCTCTCTCCCTTCTGCCTCTCCCTCTGCCTCTCTCTCCCCGTTGCCCTCTTCCTCCATCCCTTTACTCCCCGAATCTCCCTCTCTCTAAAAAAAATAAATAAAAATAAAATAAAGAAAATGAAGCAAAAAACAAAATACGCTGTAACCCTCAATAATGACCTATTTATCACCACCTTACATTCAGTTCTTTTGTAAAGTCTGTGTTAGAGACACAGGCATGCACCTAAGGAGTCTCTTGTGGATTCTTTAACAAGACTGAGTGAAAACACTCAGTACCTGGGAAAAATGTAAACACCAGGGAGGTAAAGAGATTTGAGATAGAGCATTGAAATTTAAGAAAAGGAAACTCGAGGCTGTGTCACAGAGACCATGTCCAGATGCTTATTAGATTGTGGTCGATTTTGCTAAAATATGTGATAGAATGAATAGTTCACAAAATAATTTTAAATTGGCTTCGAAGACCTTGAAGAAAATTACTTAAAAGTAGCCCAAGCCCTCAGTAAACCGCAGAAACATAAACTGCCATCTGGAGGATAAGCTCGCTGTGGCAGGATGGAGCCGATGACCTAATGCTTTCTCCGCCAGCTCCCACCACGCATGCTCGGCGTCTCTGCCTTCTTCTGCCAGTGTGGGTATGTGTGTGCATTGTTTTTACCAAAGAAATGCCTGTACTTTTATCCTAATGTATTCTAAAATTCTCTTTTCATACAGACTCCCACTTTTAAAAAAGATTTTATTTGTTTATTTGAGAGAGAGGAAGAGCGGCGGGGGGGTGGGTGTAGAGGGAGAAGGAGAGAGAGAATCTCAAGCAGACTCCACACCCAGCATGGAGCCCCACATGGGGCTCAATCCCGAAGTCATCACCTGAGCTGAAACCAAGAGTTGACTCCTTACTGACTGAGCTACCCAGGTGCCTCTTCCCACTTTCTTTAATATTGAATTTGTGAGTCACGTTATTGAAAAGTTGATTTATAAAACAAATCGAAATAATGTTTTGACATTAATCATTTATTTCATATACATATTTTTTAAATACCAGAATCAGAGTCTACTAGGAACATCAAATTGTCACTAAATTCTTTTAGAACAAAATATTTCAGATGTATATTTTGCTGTGAACATAGTTTGAAAAATGAATGCCTTGACATTTTTCATAGGACCAAATCCATGGGAAGGGTGAGTCAACAACCATGAAGAAATCATGACTCCACTAGACTCAGGACACACAGAGGCAACAAGTCATACTCTGCTAATGGGTTCTATCAAGGTGGGGCCCCGGCCCCCTGGAACCTGTACGTGTCACTCGGGATGCCAGGATGAATGTAGTGTTCACAAGGAAGTTTGAGGAAAGAAAAGAAAAAAGAAAGATTACTGTTTCTCAGAGCTGATTAGCATGACAATGTAATTTTATATATATATATATAATTTTTCAGTTATCTCTTTATCCACATCTATATTTCTTTACTCCTATATGTATGTACCTAGGCAATAGGAAATTTTTGTTTTAGCATGTCAATTTATTGCTTATACCTGTGGAGTTTAAGATGACAAAATAAATAATAATAACACCTACTCAATGCCAGTATTGGACATTATCCAAATTAGTCTTCATAGCAACCCTATGGTTATCATTTTCCCCAATTTATAGGAGAGGAACCCAATAAACCAACCCAAGTCTCAGAGAGGTTAAGTAGCTTGTCCAAAGGCAGACAGCTATGAAGAGGTAAGTCAGATTTTGGACTCAGGCTTATCTCTTTCCAAAATTTTTATTCAAAACTTTATGTTGCGATAAAAATTTTTATTTCTGTTTCATAATAGTGGCAACACGCAATCTGTGAGGCAACGATCATTGAGTATGTGTCCAAAAGGGAAGGCCACGTGAAGGCCCAGCACTGTCATTTTCTCACATTGGATTTAAGCTGCAGTCACATTTCTACAATAGCGGGTCGGGAAAGATCGCTAGGCAGGGCTCCCCACCCCCTTCTGCCAGGTTAGGATTTAATACCCACCATGCAGCTTGTCTTCATTTGCATGCTTCATTCCCATGCTCATGGACTATGTTCTTCAGTTTAAGTCCACAGTGAATTAGAGTCAGACTGGCTTAGCAGCACAAAGTACTGAGCAGAACTCTTGAAACTCGAAAATAGCTTCTGACAACAGAAGCCAAGCTTTCACGCTTATTTTACCTTATTTGGAGATGGAAGCTGGACCCTAGAGAACCCCTCAAACCAGAACATCATGTTCATGGCTCTCTGTTGAGATAAAAGAACACGTCTCACCCCAAAGACACTAAACACAGGTCACATCCATAACCATAGTCTCCATTTTCTGGCAGAGTTGAATAAAATTTCCTACTATTTTTCAATTAGGAAAAGCAGCATCTCAGATGACAAAAAGGGATTTTGTAACAAACTCACAAACTTGGAATAATTTTTATTGAAAGTTAGACTTATATGGTTATTAAAAGCCAGATTTGTGTTGGACTGGGGAACCATTTTATGCTGGTCTCTGGAGAAGGAAATGGAGGGAAGAAAATTTTTTCTATCCTGTTGTTTCTGCCATGTGCATTCAGTTTGACTCTTCCCACTGAGAGGCAGGCAGGCCGAGTGAGACAAAGCTTTAGTTAGAGCTTACATTTGAAAACTGAAGCAACGAATTCCCCCTTTTCAGTTTTAGTTACTTTACCCTGTGTCGTGAATTTTAAGCAGGGCAGGCAGGAGAGAGGGGGACAGATGCCACTCATCTCATGGGGAGCACTGTTCATAGCCTTTAAAACGAAGTGCATTCAGAATGCTAACCCCACTTCTGCAATTCTTCAATTCAGCCTAGAACTGCAGATTTAGTCAAACTTATTTTTCTCTTCTGACGTGAAGAGTAACTTGAAGCTAATCACCCAGACTGGAAATTGAGCAAGTGGTTCCAAAAACAGAAGTGGGCTATGCATGCAACGGGAGTGGATAAAGCTCAAAGCCGCCTCATGCACATCGATTGAGAAAGGAATGGACACTGTTGATGAAATTTATCACACAAGATGGGATTGCGAGCAAATCCTTCATCCTAAAAAGGACAGAAACCCAGAAGGGAATGACTGGGGAGAATGAGTCACTAGCAGCTGTTAAGAATCATAGACCTCTATTCCTGATTTAACTCTCTCCTTTATCTGCCCCAGCAGCCCGTGGTTCTCAAACTCTGGCTGCTCAGAATCAGCTCAAGGGCTTGTTCAAATATGGATTGCAGAGCCTCATCTTCAGAGTTTCTGATTCAGTGGCTCCAAGGATGCGGTCAGGGAGGACAGACTCCCACTGCTTGCGTTTCTTGTTGATATTGATGTGGCTGGTCAAGGAAACTGAACTGTAAGAACCCGGGCTCTTACCCCTTTTAGAATCAAGCCCAAAGGACCAAGACCAGTTTATCCACCTGGAAAACCAGAGGCAATATTTCTTAAAAATAGATTCTGTCATGGTAAGCTGAAAGGGCCACTGCTAAAAGGCAGAAGGAGAGGCCAAAGGAACATACTTTAACAAACAAGTGACGCTCCCCCCTCATTTTCTGGGGCTAGCCAGAGAATTCTCACAAGATTCAGCCCAGGAGCAGAGAAATGTGGGCCAAGGTTGGCCTGTCCCTGGGGAGGCAGGAGAAGGTATCGGTTCACCTGTGGCAGACTCGACTTAGATTTGAGACCCCAGTCTACTCTCTAAGGTTATGAACTTGTTCAGTCACTTAGCGTTTCTAAATCACAGTCTCCTCACATGTAAAATCAGGAAATGATACCACTGATCTCATCAATTGGAAGGATGAAATGAGATAATGTTCAGTAATCTTTAACAGAGTGGCTCATGTGTAATAAGGCTTGGGTAAATGCTAGCTAATTAGGTACTGTTTAATAATATAACCAGCCTTATCCCACCACCATCATTATGTAACCTGTACGTATAACACTTTTACTATATTCAACAAATTTTAAGACATCTGTCTCATCTTCAGATACTGGAAACTGAGGCACTGAGAGGCTGAGTATCTTGCCCCAGTCATCCTAGGGAGCTCTCTGAAGTTAATGCCCCGTGATGCGGCTGTCAGCATCATTCTAAAACCAGATATATGAATGTGATCTGATCCAGACGTTCTGGACAGCCCTCCCCGAGAACCTGGCCATACTCCTCAGGATTAAAGGAGGAGGTGTTACTACTTCAGCCCCTGCTGGAGTCTTGCTTTGCCATTTCTGGCCCACATGCTGCCGTATGTAGTTTGTGTCTGAAATGGAAAATTTCTGTAACACAATACCCGGCTCTGATCCCCACAGACTCTCTCTCTCTCTCCTTTTTTTTTGGGGGGGGGGAGGGGTTTGGGTTGAACTATGATTTCATATGCAGAAAGAAGTCTCATTTCCCAGTGTTCTCAGCAGATTTATAAACATTACAGACCCCAAACCCTCCAGTTCCTAGGAATTCCAAAGAATTAATTTCCCTTTTCTGAAAAAGCAGAGCAGCGATGAAGAAGTGAGAAGAGAAAAGGGAAAATTAAGACTACCTGCCCTTCAGACCTGTGGCTCTGCGGCCCGTCCTCTTCCCCCTCTCCCCTGCCCCAGCATGCTGTGATTCCCAGCTGGCCCACAGGACCCCAAGGAACGACAAGAAAGCATGGCTGCCCTGAACTTGATGGCCTTGTCTGAAAGTGGGTGTGTTGGACAACCAAGTAACGGCCAGCAAGGATTAGAGGGCCAATTCATTGACTCACTAGCATTTTTCCCTCCTAGAGTGTCAACCCTCCATAAACTTCATCTAATGGAGCAAGGACAAATCTGAGCGGGGCCGTGGATTTCCATGGAGTGCTTGCCCCTCTGACAAGCTGCTCCGGGGGCTGAAGGGCAGACTGCCCAGCCTCTAGAGCGCGGCTGTCTGGCTCTGATTCCCAGCTCCGCCCCCTGACCAACTAGCCTGGTGACTTGGGCCAGTTTCACAACCTCTCCGCGTCCTCGCTGCTCATTCAGAAATGGGACTTGATCCCTACCTTGGAAGATTTTACAAGGAATACATTATTTTTTTTTTAAGATCTTATTTATTTGACACAGCCAGAGAGGGAACACAAGCAGGGGGAGTAAGAGAGGGAGAAGCAGGCTTCCCGCCGAGCAGGGAGCCCGATGTGGGATTCAACCCCGCCGAAGGCAGTGCCAGGCGCCCCGCAAGGAATATGTTATTCAAGACATTATAGAGTGTTCAGGAAAGTTCCTGAGCACATAATAAGCTCTATAGGCGTTGCTCTTGTTATTATTACTAGTTCTACCCTAGGACAAGTCCTGGAGCAGTTCTGGCTACATTTGTTCAAGAAAAGCATAATGGCATCCTAGAAAGGAAGGAAGCACTTTAATGTCCTGGTAATGGGGCAGCGTTGGAGTCAGGTAGCCCTGAGTTTGACCCTTAACACAGCTACTTGCATTGAGTGACCTTGGATAAATTACCAACCTCTTTGAGATCCAGTTTTCAGTTTATAAAATAGAGGCAGTAACACCTACCTCCTAGGGTTCCTGGGAGGATCCAGTGAAGTACTGTTTGGGAAGCATTTGACCCCCAGTCAGCAGCTGGGGAATAGGAATTATTACAAGGTAAACCGGTCACATGACTAAAGAAACAATTCACTGCTGAAACCACTTACAGCCACCCTACTTGACACAATTGACTGAACTAATTACAACACCAAAGACTCTTACAAAAGATAAAAAAAATACAGTGGTTTGACTTGGGATTTTTCGACTTCATGATGGTGTAAAAGCAATATGCTTTCAGTAGAAACCATTCCTCAGGGACGCTTGGGTGGCTCAGTTGGTAGGGTGTCTACCTTCGGCTCAGATCATGATCCCAGGGTTCTGAGATCAAGTCCCGCTTTGGGCTCCTTGTTCAGTGAAGAGCCTGCTTCTCCTTCTCCTGCTGCTCTGCCTGCTTGTGCATTAAATAAATAAAATCTTAAAAAAATAATAAAAAGAAGAGAAAAAAAGAAACCATACTTTACATTCACATACTGGGATCTTTTCTCAGGCTAACGATATGCCATACAATACTCCCTGTGATGCCAGGCAAGAGCAAGAGCCATAGCTCCCAGGCAGCCGCCCTATTAGGAGGGTAAACACCCCCTACACTTAAAACCATTTTGTTTTTCACTTTTGGTATAATTCAGTAAGTGACATGAGATATTCAACACTTTCTAATAAAATAGGCTTGGCGTTAGATGATGCTGACCGACTGTAGGCTAATGGTGTTCAGGGCATATGCAAGGTAGATCACGAAGCTGTGATGTTCTGTAGGTTCGGTGTGTTGCACGCACTGTTGATTTAGGATGTTTTCAACTTATAAGGAAGAGTTTATTGTCTTGCAACCCTGCTGTCAGTGGAGGAATTGTCCGAGTACAGGGTAAAACAATACAGTCTTCTGTACATTTTTCTGTCTCTTGTGTTAAACTTGGTTTGCCGTCTAGATTTATAAATCACTTATCACCCCAATCCCCAATTTAGACTCTTTTCTTTATCAATCACAGTTTTGTTCCAGCATATGCATGGAGATGTGAGATTTTGCCAGGTTTCTTACGGGAGCTACGGTGAAAGTACTCCCAAGACATTGAGACTATGAAATTCGTGATGAAATGAAGTTCCTTAAGGCATCACGCACAGGGCAGCGGTGTTGCTTTGTGTCAGGGATCATGGCTTAAACTGTGCTCCAAAGGGAGCCTTTGACAATCAAATAAGCACCCCCTAGAATTGTACAACAGCATAGCTCTGATCCCCAAACACTGGACATAAGGTCTACTCACTCAGACTTGCATCTAACCCCCGCCCTTACTTTTTATGAGTCAGACTCTATCTTCCAAGCCTTCATTTCCACTTGCTGAGGGAGAATATGTTAATCCATGGGTGATCTAGTCATGAAGAAGAATTGCAGAATCACCCATTCTGAGAGTTGAAAGACCTACACAGGTCACTGGCCCACCCTTCACAGTGCCCCAGGGGAATTTGTCAGTGCGCGGTTAGATTTGCCTTTTGTTGGTGAGAAAACTACTTCTCAGGAGTGTTAGAATTCCCTACCTGACCTGTCATTCTCCCAGCAGGAGGGTGGGGAAAACCAGGAGACGTGAAGCACCCTTGCCCTTTGCTGCCGGCACCAGCATCTGTGTCTAGGTGTGGCTTTGCAGGATTTCCTGAAGATGTGGGAGGAAGCAATGATGTTGCCACTCAAGTTTCAGTGACAAGAAAAAGCATGCACCCAAACACCAGTGGAGGGAGATAATGGAAAGTAATGATTCCAGGAACCCTAACCAAGTGGATGATCTTTTGCTTTAATCACAGCTAATTTGAGACAGGGAATCTGCCCACACCCCACTTGCTTCTTCTGCAACAGTATCATTGAAAAGCACTTTAGAGCTAAAAGTCATAGACCAAATTACCTTGTCCTGCAGCTCTCAGTTTGCAGATGAGGAAACGAGTTTCAGAAGTCAGGCAGTACGAAGCATCTAGGAAATATGATCGATCCAGAAGTCACTTAGGCTTTCAACTGCCTGTGGAAGGAGAGAGAAATGCATTCAGGTCAGAGTAAGTGGTATTTTTAAGTAGTAGATGGTGATGCATTTCTTCTCTGGTTCTGAAACTACTCTGCTGGGTTAGGCAATGCATCGGGGCTTGAGCTAAAAACCAGAGCTGGCTTCTCTCAAGCAGTTCCCTGAAATGGAAAATGATAGTGGGGGCGGGGTGGTGGTGAGAGAGACAGGGCCCCATCCTTTGAATCTTGAGGTGGAAGGAAAGCCAGCATCCAACCAGGAATGTTGAACCTACTTTAACATTTCACTGCTGTTTCTTTGCACACGCACGGGCACACAAGCACTCACACGACAAGTGGCAAGAACAGACATCTGCAATGAGAACACTTTTTAATATAATTTTTATATAATACCTGTGCCCATGTCTTTCTCAATTTCACATTTTCTCCTTCTGTAAATCAAGGACTGTGATCATGTCCTTCACATAGCATTGTTGTATAGTAAAATAAAATAATGAAGTGTGACTGCTTTTTAAACCACGAAGCAGTAATTCTTCAGTAATTGGGTTCAAGAAATTTGTTAAGAATTTGATGAATGCTAAAGACCCTCACCAAAATTCCCACATGTAGACATGACATTCTGCACATAATTTCAGAGGGTTCACAGAATTTCTGAAGACATCAGCTTAACGCCTCTCTAAAAGTGCTTACCAACTGTAGAATATTCCAGTCTGAACATTCCAGAATTTCCCCAACTTGGCATAAACTAGGTGTGTGGCATTCATTTATTTGATAAACCCTTACTTGGCCCTTACCAGGTACTGAGTCTGTAGGAGCACACACATCCTTATCTTTTAGGAGTTAATAATCCTAAAGGTGTACTAAAGCCAAAGAGTCCCTTCGCATGCATTGTGTCAATTGAGAAGGTCCCTTCACTCTAGCATCTGGCTTTAATAGCTCCTGTCTGGTTCCTCTGGTCAGTTAGAGGGCAGCGTGGTCACAGCTAATTTGAGACAGGGAATCTGTATACAAAAATGTCGACGGACGTTTCCCAGCTCTGTGAAGGGGTTCTTTCCCCCAGAATGATCTGGGTGTGGACAGCAGAGGCAAGCTGCATTCACATTCCTCACAATCCTGGGGTCTCCTAATAAGAACCCTTTATGCCAGTTAAAGGACATCTGTAAACATCTGCCATTCTTCCACATTCTACTAAGTAGAGTCTTGTAGATTATTGCTGCCAAACTAGAGAATCAAATATTTCTGGTCATATAACCCCAAATCAGGAGCAGGCATTTTCATTATGAGCAAAGGTTTTCTTTTTTCTTTAATTTTCTTTCCTTTTAAATTCCTGCCATCTATATTTTAAATTATTTTACCATTTTCTAGCTTGAGGAATCAGGAAAAAAAGCATATTTCCCTTATCTGAAAATAAGGATAATAATCGTGATTTCTTCATTTAGTTGTGAGATTATATGAGGGTTTTTTTTTCTTGCCATTCTAATCCTTTGGTTTTTTATTTTTAAAAATTTCTTTATTTAAATTAAATTCAGTTAACATATAGTATATTATTAGTTTCAGGGGTAGAATTTAGTGGTTCATCAGTTGCATACAACACCCAGGGCTCATTATATCAAATGCCCTCCTTAAGGCCCATCACCCAGTTACCCCATCCCTCCACTTTCCTCCATCAATCTTCATTTTGTTTCCTAGAGTTGATAGTCTCTTATGGTTTGTCTCCCTCTCTCTTTTTATCTTTTTTTTACTTCCCTGCCCCTATGTTCATCTATTTTGTTTCTTAAATTCCACATATGAGTGAAATAATATGGTATTTGTCTTTCTCTTACTGACTTAGAAATAAGTCAGCAGAGCATAATACCCTCTAGTACCATCCATGTCACTGCAAAGGTCAAGATTTCATTCTTTTTTGATGCCTGAGTAATATTCCATTGCATATAGCTAGCACATCTTCTTTATCCATTGATATTGATGGATATCTGGGCTCTTTCCATATTTTGGCTATTGTGGACATTGCTGCTATAAACAGATTTTTTTTATTAGATTTTATTTATTTGGCAGAGAGAAACACAGCCAGAGAGGGAACACAAGCAGGGGGAGTGAGAGAGGGAGAAGCAGGCTTCCCGCCGAGCAGAGAGCCCGATGTGGGACTCGATCCCCAGTCTCCGGGATCGTGACCTGAGCCGAAGGCAGTCGCTTAACCAACTGAGCCACCCAGGCGCCCTAAACAGATATTTTTAATCAAGTACTCAGAATGATTCCCGGCACTTAGTGATAACTCAACAAATGGTAACAATTATAACTATCATGACCCCATTCCTAACAGCTGTATCCTTAGCTATTGCCAGAGGCTCATGACTTTACCAGCAAAGAGAAGCAAGTTTTGCTGTAGCTGTCATTCTCCAGAACATCATTTTAAAAGTCTGGCCACTAAATTTGTCTGCAGAGATGTTAATTTTTGTAACAACTGAGGCTTGATTTTCCAAGCTCCAGATTGAGAGGTATATTAATTGAGTTTTACATGGTAGCAGGTGGAATTTGAAAAGAGCTGGTAAAATGTGGTAGAAGATGAGGCTTCGAAGTTAAATTAGAATCAAAGAAACAGAGAAAGAGATGATTGATCCTCACAGGGACTGCCTAGAAAGACAACTGAGAAAAGGCGAGAGTAGAAGGCAGTAAATGGGTGTCCTTTCTGCTATGAGGGGGAATTAGGGCCAATGGTCTCATTTCATTTTGGATGATTTTGACTAGACACTGGATTGCAAGAATAAAACATAATTTCTGCACAGAGGGGGATTGGGAAGTGGTGACCTATGCCAAAGAGAACTGACATGTTCTTGTAAAATCCTATCCTGTCCACCTAGATTCAATGGCTGCTTTTCCTAGGCTCATGTAGTCTGTAACAAGTGTTTTCCACATGTAGGGAAGGTTTAATTCTCTGCAAACAGCAGAGGAAGGTTCCAGTGCATTTGAAGAGAAAAGAAATGAAAGAGGACGGTAGGTGAGAGCTGTGATGCTGACAACAAGACCTCAAGAGGGCTTTTTTCTGTCTTGGTCCTAGCCTAACCCATGAACGAAAACACTGGAAGTGACCAGCCACAGGAATTCAGGAACTGCTGGGGAGCTCATTGATCAGTGAAGCCATCCACTCCCACCCACACCCTCTCGTCTGGCCACAAATCCGTGAATCACCACGGTGGCAATGCTTACAGACATTTGCTGGCCAAAGGTCCATACAACAGCTAAAGATGGAAGCGTCCAGACTCTCCTTGAGTCTGCTCTGCCTTGCCAGATGATTTTGCATTGTCTCGCTGGGTCTACGTGCAGAGGTCCTCAGACACAATACTTAGATGCAGAGGTCCTCAGACACAATACTTAGATTCAGGTCTGGAATGCTTCAACATGCCAACTCCCACTCTCATTTTTGCCTCAGGGAGAGATTTGCAAATGCCCAAGGAGCCCTCGGGCCACCAGTGAGCAAAGTCTTCTGTCTTTAATTGCAGGCCAACACAAACAAAGCCTTCAGTGAACGGCTGCATTCCTTTAACCTCTGACCCCTGGTCAGACACGTGGCCAGGAGTGTTGCCAGATGGAAACTGTTAGTGAAGATCCACATTTAACAGGACGTTTATTTGTGATCTAAGAGAAGCTTAGGTCTTGGGCTTAACCTTTGTTTAGTATATGAGTTCAACCTTACATGGGAAATCTTGTGTTTGGATGTGGCTTGGCCTAGGGAAGAGAAAAGAAACTGTCCCCTCCCGAACCTGGGCCAAAAGGAGGATGGGGAAACCAGTCCAAATATTAGGGCCTAATGGTCCGGGAAGGAGTCCAATGCCCAAATAAACATTTGCACTTGGGTCCAAAGCCTCGCTCAGCTGAGCTGTTACACACCTTCCTCTCTCCATATGCTGACATCCCAGAGATTATCAAGACGATCTCTTTTATCTCACAAGACCCCACCAACTAAATATTCATCATTCAGTCCTCAGTCTGAATATTTTGTTGCTCCAAATCAAGGTCAGTTTGAGTTTAACCAATGTATCCCCAAATAATCAAGCCAAGTGCCCATAGCATGCACAAGCCTGGGCAACCTCAGGGGAGAAGGCTGCTAGAGAATTGGATTTCCTCATCCCAAAGATTTCCCAAGCCAAAAACGCACATGGAAAACCTTACATGCACTTTTAGCTTTCTGGGTGTACAATTCTGCCCACAGTCTGCTGCTTTGGTAAGTTTTCCCATTAACCCCCTGTGTTTGGTTCCATCTCTACACTGTGTGATCTTTCGCCGCTCTGTTCAGTAAGTGTTTGATGAAACACACATGGTTTATATAAGACGGAGATTAAGAACCTTGCTGGCTGGGGTACACATGACCAGTCATTACTACAAGAATCCTCGTGGTTTAGAGGAGTAAGATAAATTAGCCCGTAGACTCTACTGTTGCCGTTTAGTTCTTTGTTTTCTTAGCTTCTCATAGAAGTTCACAAAATTGACTTCACTTTCAAGTAATCCAATATAGCATCATAGAGAGAGAAGCAGGATCATCAACTCATAAGTGGAAGACTGGGGTGATGAGAAAGACAGGCTGGTGCCTCACAGCGGAGAATCCCCGGCTGCATCCAGAGGCCCTATCTCCCTCAGCAGAAGGTGCTTCCTCTGGGCAAGGTTCTCATTACATCAGCAATGTATTTTTCCAATACCACCATCCCCTTGGATGTAGAAACTGTCTGGGGAAACATTTATCATCCCTAAGCAGGAATTTAGAGCTTTGTTTGCCCATTACATTTTCTTCTAATTTTCCCGTGTGTGTGTGTTTGTGTGTGTACAGTTTTCCTTAGAGATTATCAATTAGTAAGACTTTGCAGATTTAGTTTGATGTTTATTTGTTACTATTTTTAATGCAAACGTTAAGTGACTGTCCTCTGAGAATTTGTGACATTCGTGCTTTATTTTTTTTTCCAGGAGCAATGATTGTCTTGGCTCAGGCATGTGTGTGCGCATGCACGCACGCGCACACACACACACACACACACACACACACACACACACAAATATACCAGGTTATAAGACTACAGAAACACACGGGAAAATGCTGGACCGTGTACAAAATTACGTTATCATAGGAAGACTGTGACAAATCTCGTATTCCTGTACCCGCTTCACAAATGGAAAACCTGTTCAGAGATAGGAAGTGACCTGCTACTATCACATGGCTCTTATGTCATAGAGCTAAAATTAGAAACCAAAAGTAAAAATCTGACTTCTCAACCCAGGAACTTGCCAGTGTGGGCTGTGAGGCTCCTTATGGAAGATGAGCAGAGAAAGGTAATGTTAAAAATACTGGTCCCAGGGGCTAATCAAGGATCTGATCACCCACAGAGAAGAGCAGCCTCAACACAAAAGAGTCATTGGTCTGATTCCAGTAAGCTGGAGTCAAGATTTGTGAGGCCCTATAGCAAAGACTTGGAGCCTAACAGCCTTGTGGTACCCTGGACCTCCTCCCCAAGCCTCTTCACACACCAGTGCGCGCCTGCGCCTTTCCCCCCAGTTCTGGTATAGCTCAACCCACTCAGATTGGTCAATCAGCAATCCTGGACCTTGAGAAAGAAGATTCTATGTCTAGGTAAAGGTATTCATTTACTAGAGCTTTGTAACAAAATGCCATATGCTGGTCAGCTTGAATAACAGAAATTTATTGTCTCGTAGTGTTAGAAGCTAGTATTTCAAATCGAGGTATAGACGGTTTGGTTCCCTCTGAGGGCGACTGAGGGGAAATCTTTGGCTTCATTCCTTGGCTTCTGGTGATTTGCTGGCTGACTGCAGTGCACCTTGACCTAATACAGGTCACTCCAGTCTTGGCCTTCTTCATCACATGGCGTTCTCCCTGTGTGTATGTTTCTCTCTGTGCCCAACTCCCCCGTTGTATAAGGACACCAGTCATTCTGGAATACGGCCCACCCTAATGACTTCATCTTAATTTGATCATCTGTAAGAATCCACTTACGAAGCAGGTCCCGTTCACAGGTATTGGTGGTGAGGATCTCAGCATCTTTTGGGGGACGCAACTCAATCCATAACAGTAAAGACAGTGTTTCTTCTTGAAAATCATCTCCTACTCTGAAACACTCATCCCTGACATATTTATTTGGATTTCATCCACCTTAAACATAATGATTAATTTCCTTTTATAAAGATCAACATTATCCCATTAGGTTTTTAAAATTTCTGCATTTTGAGAAATAGCCCTTTGGATTTAGTACAGAATACCCCCACCACTACTCCCTACCAAAAAAAAAAATAAATAAATGCTCTCCTAAAATACAAAGTTGCTATCATTATGGGGATGTATTACTTCTCTCTTACTTAAACTACAAACTCTGTTCACTCACATCATGGAGAACAAGTAACATACTTAAAATGGATCAAAATCTACATTATTATTATTATTATTATTATTATTCAGAAGGAGACCTTGCTCAGAGGAAAGTTTTTTCCAATGTGATCCTGGGAAAGTTCTATTTTCCAAAGGATTTAACCTTACCTTTCTGATTTATCTTTTTAAAATAAATTGCTTTTCTATTTTCTATAGTAAAAGAAAGATTTTTCTTTTTTAAAAAAGGGAGGGGATGGAGAAGGAGGGATGGGGTAAGAAGGAGGGAGAGAAGAGGAAGAGGAAGCCCGTGAAGGAGGGCGCGTGTACGTGTGTATGGCCACAGGTGTCTGTGAGGGTGTGTTTACCCCAAAGCTAGAAAACCCTCTGACGCTCTGTCTGCTGTCTGATCTCTGGGCTCAGCAGTGCCTGCGTCATCCCTGTCCCAGCTAGACCCTGGGAATGACTTGCTTCTTACAAAGCAGTCTGTGCCAGACACCCAGCCAAGTTCTCTCTTTTTAATTTGCACAAAAAGCATTTTTCTCAGTTCAGATTCACGACTGAAAGTATAAGAAACATCCAATGCAGTTTTCTTCACCAAAGGGCTTCCCTATAGCCCAAGGATGTATCTTTTTGCCTTATACATCCCCGTGCCTCGGGAAAAGACAGTATTTTATTACAAAACACCTCACAGAACCTCTCTCTGTACATTTTCTTCAAAGGCCCTCCCCTGCACCACCATGGGAGGGCTGGGGCTTGTGAGGACTGCAGTTTGGGTTTTCTCCACAGAGAGAGAATGCTTAGCTGGGGCCCAGAGCCCCTCCTCTGTCCGCGTCCATTCATGTATAGATCAAACACCTCCGATTCCCAGTATGTTTTCCCCGGGTTTAAACATAGAGGCAGGGGCTCCTGGGTGGCTCAGTCATTAAGTATCTGCCTTCGGCTCAGGTCATGATCCCAGAGTCCTGGGATTGAGCCCCACATTGGGCTCTTTGCTCAGTGGGAGGCCTGCTTCTCCTTCTCTCACTCCCCCTGCTTGTGTTCCCTCTCTAGCTGTGTTTCTCTCTATCAAATAAATAAATAAAATCTTTAAAAAATAAACATAGAGCCAAACAACTACAGTAAACAGGTAAGTACTTACTTGCTTACTATTGGGTTTGAATCGGCCAAAGTCCGAGACCAGTCCTTGGTGGAAACAAGTGGGAGATTCAGGGTTCTGACAGCCTTACTCCAAGTGCGGTCTGAGAACCACTTTCAGCAGAATCAACCAAAAGCTTGTTAATAAACATTAATCGGTTTCCCAGGTTCTACTTCAAACCATTATCATCAGAAAGTCTTGGAGTGGGGACTAAGGAATCTCACTTTTATTGCTTCCCAGGTGCCTTCAATGCACAGTAAGGAATGAGAGCCAATGCATGATCTAAATGCACGTAAGCAGTCAAGACTTAGGTGAAGACAGATCCCAACGTGTACCTAGGTGTCCCTGAGAGACCCAGAAAATCAGTGATTTGTCACGCCAGTTTAGAGAAAGTTGGACTTCGGATACGGTCTTCCCTGACTCCTGCCTTCTCTGCAAAGCTCGTCTCTATACCTCACTTTTCTTTAGCATTTCTCGTACTTTCCATGCTATTGAATTGTTGTGATTGATTTACCTGAATCCCTTTTCCAGGCAGAGATAATGGCTTATTATCTCTGTGGCTTTCTATATCCTTGCCTGGCAGAGCTCTGCCGAATAAATATTTGTTAATTAAACAAATAGGGGCGCCTGGGTGGCTCAGTTGGTTAAGCGACTGCCTTCGGCTCAGGTCATGATCTCGGAGATCCGGGATCGAGCCCCACATCGGGCTCCCTGCTCGGCGGGAAGCCTGCTTCTCCCTCTCTCACTCCCCCTGCTTGTGTTCCCTCTCTGGCTGTGTTTCTCTCTGTCAAATAAATAAAACCTTTAAAAAAAAAAAAACAAATAAACACAGCTGCTTTACCCCTCAGGAACTTAGCAAGCAAAGGATTTGCGTTTGAGCTCAGTAAACTATTGGGATTCATGATAGCGCAGGCTTAAGATGAGGCCAAGTCTGACTGGAAATTTAGCCTTATTCCTAAGAACCCCAAACAACAGAGTTTCATCACAAAATGCTGCCTCCATTATCTTTCTTTTTTTGTTGATGTAGAGGTTGCCCACGATGTGACATTAGTTTCAAGTGCACAACAGTGACTCAACTTGTGCACAAGGGTAGCTCCTGTCGGTCACCATGCAGACGCCAGGACGACATCACTGGCTGAATACCTTATGGTGTGCCCTTCATCCAGGTGCCCTAGACATTCCATAACAGGAAGACTGTACCTCTTACTCCTTTTCACCCATGTTGTTCATCCCCCTCTCCTCCCCTCTGCCACCACCCGTCTGCTGTCTGTTGCTACAGGCCTGGTTCTGCTTTTGCTTTTTCAGTTAGTCTCTGTTTTTGATTCCACATCACCTCTCGAGTTGGAAACTTGTTTCTGTACTCTCTTCTCATCCCTCCTTTGAAAGGGTATGTTGCTAGTCGGTAGCAGGAAGGGTCCCAAATGACCGTATTAGAAAAAGAGAGTTGCAAATGGTGTTCGGTTGCCATAGATTCAGTACTCAAGTGACCACTCTCCGGCCAAGGTCTGGGAAAGCCTACCAAGGCACTAGGAGGGTGCAGCCCTCTGCATCTCGCTGCTCCGAGGGCGCAGGGCCCACATTCTCAGCAGAAGAGGAAAGCCAGTGCCTGGGAGAGCCTCTCAGGCTTGATGGCTCCTCCCTCCCTGGGGAGTGCTCCTGGGCTCTCAGGTAGGCTCCGTGAGGGGGCTGGGAGGCATCCCGCGACCACAGGAGATTGTGGAACGAGATCTTCTGCAGGTGTTTCTCCCAATTTGCTCTTGCTGCAGAGTTACGCCTTGACTCGTGACCCTTAGGGAATGGTTTGGTGGTTTCGGAAATTCATAAAGTCAGAAAGAAACAAATGTGGTCATCGGTCCTGGGGCTATCTTCAGGAAACGGCGGTGGGACAGGAAAACGTGGGGGCTGAAGGCACTGAGTGGTTTGAGATGTGCTGACTGAGGAAGTGCCAGGACCAGAAATACGAGGAGGAATATGGGGTCCTGGGAAAGGGCACCATCTCCAGGGCTTGGGGTGGTTTTCAGGGCTTTTTTTCTATTTTCATCTTTAAAAAGAAAAAAAAAGCTGAAATAAAGCTGACTCGAAATAAGTTCAATCGTGTACATATCCTAAGTCTGGCACATTCTTTGTCCTGTTAACATCTCTTTATTTCAAAGCACACTGTCAGTTTATAAGGCCCAAACTTCATGGTGTTTTTAATTTAAACAGAGGGTTCTGCCAAACCCAGCCCTGAGAGAAAGATTTTCATTATCCAGCTCTCTGATGGACTCCGCAGCTCGGGTGTGGTTTCACTCTCCAATTCAGCCAAGCTCTGGCTGCTCAGAGGCAAACCCCACAGATGGACTTGAGAGGTGAACCCTGGCCATGCCCGCATCTGCTGTGAGAGGCCCGCCGCAGGGAATAGGTGGCTGAAGCGGGAGAACCAAATTGGGATTTATATTTAATAGTACTTTAGGTGCTATCAAGCAAAGGAAGGTTGGAATCATAACAATTCCTAATAATTCTGAGAATCATTGTTATCAATTATTGAGCACTGATTATCACAGTAGCCTACCCTGGTATCTTTAGGGCTGCATCGCTGTCCCCACAACCTTAGGAGTAGATAGTCCTTGTCCTCGTCACTGTCCTTATTTACACCTGTAACGAAGGAGCAGACAGATCAAAGGCAAGTGGCTTGGCCTCTCATTTTGTTGGCTGCATGGTGGGTCCACACCCTTAGGAAACAAGCTTCAAGAACCCAGGTCTAATCTCTTCCCCCCAGAGACTAAAAAGTTGAGGAACCCTGGAAGAAAAATCACACAGAAGGGCCATAGATGACAGCCTAGAAAGACCAGTGAGTCAAGAAGTAGGGGTTGAAGATGCAGAGCATGAGGGCTCAAAGAGTGGCCTGCATTTGCTCTAGGCCTGAGCCCTCTGGGATCAGAAAAGTCTCTATTAAAAAGGGGCCAGGAAACCTAAATGACAAATCTAACAGACTTGTGGCAGGTCTCTCAGATCTTCTTTTAATTGTATGCTTTTTTAGCATCATATAATTCATATGCATGAAATCTGGTTTATCCTGAAGGTGGAGTGGAATAAGCAAAACAAAACAAAAAATGTTCTTATTAACTGGATATAATGAAATTTTGACTTGAAATTTGGCCCAGGGAATAGTTATTTTAGATATGTTTCACTCTAGCAAAGAAATCAGCAGAGTTCTTGTATTTTTCTCCAGTTGCCTGTTAAGGAACCCATGTATTTCTTATTGCTAAATTAGCCAGAGCCCAGAATTCACACTGACTTTATGAAAATGGGTAGTCATTTCTCAAATAAGGTGTTTAAAGTATGCCTCATTGCTTTGCTATAAAATTTACCCTGAAAAATTCTCAGAGCTGTTTGTGCAAACTTTGGAACCCAGTTAGGTCTTTTGCAGATATTCGGAGTTCCCCAGCATCAATGCCAAAGGCAGGAGATCTGGAAGCATAGTATAACTGCACAGAGACAGCTCCTGGGCCAAGGCACATGAGTAACTAGAATGAGAAACCGTGGTGACTGCTATTTGAGAATGCAGTCTTGAAGAGCAGGCCTTATTTAAATGTGGATTGGTCGAATTGCCTATACAGTTGGAGCACAGAGGGATCTGGGCAAGAATCCCCGTTGTTATATAAACTTTCCTGCTTTCTAGTCTAAATCTTTCTCTGTCGGTCAAGTGCGACTAAGGAGGAAAGAGGGTAAGAAAAGGAGAAAATAGAAAAGCAAAATCTCTTTCTATAGTATGGTGCGTAAGTCAACATTTTAACTTATGGGAAGTTCCTTTCTGCTCTTACACCATATTTCCAAAGTATTTATGATGTGTGGGTTTTTATATCTGTTGTACAAGCCAAATATTAATTTACTCTCTGAGTTCACATTCCTCCAACTATGCGTCACCCTCCGAGTTGATCTGGTTGGGATCTCCCACCAGCATTCTGGAAAGTCCAGCTTCCTGAGGGTAAATCTTTCCCTGCCAAACACTGAATTAACTGCACCCTATCTTAGAAAATATAGAAGGGATTTGTAATCATTCATACACCTGGACATAAAACTCAAAGAATCTAGGCCAGCAGAAGGGTACAAAATAGTCGCAGTCCACCCTTCATGTTGCATAAAACCTTCACCTTGCCTCAATTATGGGGAAGTCTAACAATGCACACTGCCTTTACATTTGGCAACTGGCCTGGGGCCAATGGTAATGATCATACTTGTTCCTTTTTAACTTTCTCAAAGATAGAAATGCATCCTTAGCAAGGAAGGAAACAGAAATTGCTAAGGAAACAGAAAATAGATTCTTAGCCTTAAGGAGCTTATGGTCAAGTTAAGAAAATCAGGAAAGCACATATGGTTTAGGAGCCAAAAGAAGTAAGACCTCTAAAAGGCATAAAAAATAGAAGACAGAAAGGTAAGCCAAGAGGCAGTCTCATGCAAGGACACAGGAAGCCTAGACAGAAAGGCTTCAATGGGAGGCAGCGTGATGTTCCATTGGAAGTTCTGAGAAACTGACTCCTCTATACATACATAGAACTTCTTGCTAGGAAAAGATAGCACCGTGCACAGTAATGAGGAACTAATTATTAAAATAGAGCCATTATGCTTTTCTAAATAAGGATTTTTGTGCTTCTTTTCCCTTTTCTTTCTCTTTTTTTCTTATAAAATGACCCCAAAATATGCAGAATCTAATTTGAAGTTAATATCCAGCTCTAAAATTTAGGCTCAGAATTCATGGTATTTCTTTTTTCTTGTTTTCTAACAAGGGGACATTTAGTATGGAATCATAAATCAGACCACTCTTCTCTCATCTGCGAATATTTAGAAGAATAGAAAGGCCAAAGGCACCCTGGTTCCAGATTACTAGAAACAGCACTTTCTTCTCTGTTCAGCTTTATATGATTTCTTTCGATCACGTTCCACATTTTTTTTCTTCAAAAGGATGCTGGCTTGTGGTAACCCTCGCATGCATCATATTCTCAATTTGTTATTTGATGCCATCTGTTTAACAAAATAGAAAAGAATTAAGAGTTCTATCACATCAGCTGAATTCATACGGATCCAATGAATATATAGCACTATTCTTTGGGACAAAAATCATGGGTGCTAAATCCTTCAAGTAGTTTCAGATGGGAAATATCTGTTTTACCCTGGTATAGATGTTAGGTATTCTACATCATCGCCCATCCCCAACCCCACTTTTTCTGGTAAATGTACTGGCTTCTGGCAAATTTAGACCCCTTGATGCACCCCAGAAATGATATTTTGAAAGCATAGGAGTCAGCAGAATCTTGTGGAGAGCTCCGGATTTGCATGCCATCACATAATCAAACTACTTCCTTGAGGGAGTCATATAACCTCTCAATTTGAAAATAGGGTTCACTTATGTACCCCCCCAAATTCATATGCTGAAGTCCTAACTCACGATACCTCTGAATGTGACTTTATTTGGAAATGGGATCTTAACCAATATAATTAAGTTAAAATGAGGTCATTAGGATGGGTCGATGCTAATATGGCTGATGTCCTTGCAGAATGGGGAAATTTTGACACAGGCACATAGAAAACACCACGTGGACAACCTACAAGTCAAGGACAGAAGGATGGAGGGAACAGATCCTTTTCTCAGAGCGCTAAAAAGAAACCAACTTTGCCAGCATCTGGATTTCAGACATCTAGCCTCCACAACTGTAGACAATAAATTTCTGTTGGTTAGGCCACCCTGTTAGTGGTACTTGGTTATGGGAGCCCTTGCTAATACAGATCCTATTGTAGATCCACCTCACTGGGCTGTGTTACGGATTATAGAGAATATGTCAAGTACCCAACCTGCCTTCAGGGCTGAAATTGCCCTTCCTGTAGAACACTGCAGTTGACCACAGTTTCAGTGAAATTGGAAGACAGCTCATGCTCTCACATGAGAGCTCTTGGTTCTCATTATGATGTCCATGGCCTTAGAGTCTCCCATACAGAGCATCTCTACTTACCACCCAGGGCTCAAAACAGGCCATACTGGTCCTAAGAAACCCAAGATCCATTCTGAATTCCTAAAACTGGCATAACAGTGATTGCATAGACATAACTGGGATGGAGGGAATCTGTGGAGACCAGGGTTTCTCCCTAGTTCTCTTCTGTTATCCGATCCATTCTCCTCTACCCACAATTTTTCTTGGCTCATAGAGTTCCCCAGTGACTCCCTTTAGCTTCTGGGCTGCCCATAAGGCCACTCCTATAGCCCATCTTTGGCTACTTTTACAAGACTGGTTCTCATACTTCAATGGCATCACAATTACCTGTAGATCATGTAAAACTCAGACTGCAGAGCCCTCCTCCCATACTTTCTATTTGGTAGGTCTGGGGGAGCACTAACAAGAGTCTAGGCCATGCTGATACTCCTGGTCTACGGACCACACTTTGAGAACATCTTCACTAAGTTAATAGTGAGGAACACTATTCACTTATTCATTTCATAGCTGGAAGCCCATATAATTCCTCTCTCCTTCATCTATTTTGCTCACTCCCTGGTCTTCTCCCCTCTGGAAGCCATCAGTTTGTTCTCTGTATTTATAAATCTAATTTGGCTTTTAGTTTATTTATTCTCTCTCTCTTTTTTTTAGACTCTACTTATGAGCAGAATCACATGGTCTTCGTCTTTCTCAGTCTGACTGATTTCACTTAGCATAATACCCTCTAGGTCCATCTATGTTATCTCAAATGGCACAACCTCATCCTTTTTGTGACTGCATGATATTTCATTGACTATATCTATGTATATACCACATTTCCCTTATACATTTGTCTATCAGTGGACATTTGGGTTACTTCTGTATCTTGGCTATTATAAATAATGCTGCAACAAACATAAGGATACACATATGATTCAAATTAGTGTTTTTGTTTTCTTTGCATAAATACCAAATAGTGGAATTATTGAATCATATGACATTTCTACTTTTACCAAAATTGATATTTTTAAAAGAGGTCTGACCAAAATCTTCTTTTTGCCTTAACTACATTGGTCCCTGACCATCATATATATTCAAATACTTAGAGCAGAGGTGCCTGCGTGGCTCAGTTGTTAAGCATCTGCCTTCAGTTCAGGGCATGATCCCAGGGTCTTGATACCGAGCCCCAAATTGGGCTCCCTGCCAATTTTCTCCCTCTCTCACTCCTCATGCTTGTGGTCCCTCTCTCTTTGTGTTTCTCTTTGTCAAATGAATAAATAAAATATTTTTTAAAAAGAATACTTGGAATAATTAATCCAATCAGCGGCAGCCAATGAAAGATTGGGTATGTGTCCCCACATCTAGCAACTTAGGCCCCACCCCTTCTGTAAATTTTATAAGTGGAGCCATGTGTCAAACATTCTGCCAAGTGTCTAGTTTACAAAATGTACGCCCAAACCTTGTTTATAAGTCAGATATTTGTCACAGTGAGTTCTCAAATGTTGACTTCTATGCATTATTAAGACTACAGCATTTCAGGGGCACCTGGGTGGCTCAGTTGGTTAAGCGACTGCCTTCGGCTCAGGTCGTGATCCTGGAGACCCAGGATCGAGCCCCACATCGGGCTCCCTGCTTGGCGGGAAGCCTGCTTCTCCCTCTCTCACTCCCCCTGCTTGTGTTCCCTCTCTAAGCTGTGTTTCTCTCTATAAATAAATAAATAAATAAATAAATAAATAAATAAATAAATAAATAAATAAATAAATAAAATCTTAAAAAAAAAAAAAAAGAAGTACAGCATTTCAGAATCATACTGAACAACATCATTCTAAGGGGAAATCACTTCATAGTTCTAACTCAGGTTGCCCAGAACACTCATTTCAGAGAGATTCTTCAGGTAAAACTGATGGCTTATGGCAGACTTGTAGCTTTGATGGCAAGAGGATGGACCTAATTATAGCAGTAGCATTAGAAGTAGAGACAAAATCCCTAGGATATTTGCAGGTGTTTTTATATGTCAGTACATTAACTGTGTGAGTCTTTATAAGTAGACTGTTCTTTTATAACATACTGAATCTTGGTTTTCCCCTGGACCAAGCATTGAGCTGTAGACATAGTAGATGTTTAGTAAGTACTTTATTAATGAATGAATTGTTATTATCCTTTATATTTGTGTAGTAATTTAGAATCTTTCCATTGGCATCATCTCTGAAACCATCATAATGTATCACATTTGTTCTAAAGACATTTTTCAGCTTTTGTGATTTAAGCTGACATCCTTGTGGCCCAGCACACAATTAAAGAAAAATCTAATAGCTAAAAAGAAGTTCAAAATATAACTTCTTTACTTATTTCTGAAGAACTATGGAGGGAATCTAGTGATGCCCCTCATCCTTCTCTCTCCTTCTCCCTTTGCTCCAATTTTGTAACAAACTCTGTGTTATGGGCCTTTCTAAGCAAGGTTGCCAAGAGAGTTTGGAACACTCACATTTGTGCCCCAGTACTGAACTTAAATGAGTTTTCTTAGGATCCCCCTAAGAAATCCTTCTTAGAACTCCTTCTTCTATGATTCCTTACTTCTACTTTCTAAATATATTTGGTAAATCACAATTGAATTTCTCTTCTGTAAACATTCACAGAAAAATCGGGCTCATGTGGATGGTAGAAATGATCCAAATATGATTCAACTTAAAACCAAGAATTTTCTTCAGCTTTCTGCTACGCAGTTGCATTCCTTTCTCCCCACACTCTCAAATCTCAAATTCTTAAGCAAAGAAGTTTTGGGAATTGTTGTTTTTTGTTTTTTTTTTAATCTAGGAAAGAATCCAGAAAACCTTGTTTTTCTCAGTCTTCACCTTGGTGCAGTTGAAATACAGTCTTCTTTTTTTTTTTTTATTGTTACTTAAATTTTTTTTTCCAGTGTTCCAAGGTTCATTCCCCATTCCCCACACCCAGTGCTCCACGCTTTAGGTGTCCCCAGTACCCACCACCAGGCTCTCCCATCCCTCTACCCCCCTCCCTCCAAGCCCCTCAGTTTGTTTCTGTGTCCAAAGTCTCTGTTGTTTCGT
>PITA01013961.1:0-11490 GCA_004023965.1 Spilogale gracilis
TCTAGCACGGGCAAAGCCACAGCCCCAGAGTGAGTGTGGTGGGAGTGGGGAGGTGGGAGTGAGTGTGGTGGGAGCCGCAGGGGAGGGGTGGGAGTGGTCACCACCCAGCACAGGGTTGGGAGTGGTCACCACCCAGCACAGGGTTGGGAGTGGTCACCACCCAGCACAGGGTTTCTTGTGGGGTGATGGAAATGCGCTAAAATTGCTTTATGGTGATGGTCGTGCAACTCCAAATTAACTAAAAGCCACCAGATTACACATTTTTTTTTAAAGGAATATATTTTTTTAAAGATTATTTATTTATTTATTTAACAGAGAGAAACACAGCCAGAGAGGGAGCACAAGCAGGGGGAGTGAGAGAGGGAGAAGCAGGCTTCCCCCCAAGCAGGGAGCCCGATATGGGGCTCAATCCCGTGTCTCCGGGATCATGACCTGAGCCAAAGGCAGTCACTTAACCAACTGAGCCACCCAGGTGCCCCCAGATTACACATTTTAAATGGACGTACTTTGTCGTATGTAAATGATATCTTGATAAGGCTCTGTGTGTGTGTGTGTGTGTGTGTGTGTGTGTGTGTATTTAAGGGGTAAAGACCTGCACAGAACTTCATGAACAAGGATGCGCCCTGCTGCAGTTGGGGAGTTCTTCGATGTCATCAGCCATCAGAGAAAAGTGAGCGAAGACCACCGCGCGATGGCATTCCTTGCTCACGAAAAGAGCTGAAAGACCCATCGGACTGGATGGTTCAAGAGCTGCTGAGGGTAGAGAGCCCCTGGGGCTCCCACACCGTGCTGGGGGCAGGCAGGACAGGACCTTGTCTGGAGATGGGTTTGGCTGTTTCTGAAAAGGTTCAACCTGCCGCAGCGCCCAGCAGCCCCACCCCTGCCGTTCATCATCCGAGAAAAACCCAAACATATTTGTACAAAAACATGTGTGCAAAGGTTGGTGGGAGCTTCCTTCACAACTGCCCAAACTGGAGACAACCCAAAGGTTGGGATAAATCAACTGAGCTCCATCCACACATGGAATATTATTCACTGGTGAATAAGGATGAACAGTTGCCACACAACAGCCGGATGAATCTTGGAAGTTCTGCTGAGGGCAGGAAGCCCCACCCCAGAAGGGACGTCGCGCTCACTTCCATCTCCGGGTCGGTCTCACGACAGCGCTCCAGTGCTGGAGGGCAGAGCAGCAGCTGGGTTCCAGGTCTGAGGATAGCCGGATGGTGTGGAGGAGGGTTTTGGGGGATGGAACACTCCGGGTCCTGATGACGTAGCTCTAGGAATATGGATGTGTGCTAACTTTCACACAACTGTTATTTCCCATAAGGTCAGTTTTCTGTATGATAATTTGAAAATATAAAAATTTAAAAATGATTTATTATTATTTTTTAAGATTTTATTTGCTTATTTTGATGGAGAGAGAGCATGAGTGGGGAGGAGGAGGAGAAGGAGAAGCAGGCTTTCTACTGAGCAGGGAGCAGGATGTGGGACTCGATTCCAGGACCCTGGGATCATGACCTGAACTGAAGGCAGATGCTTCACCAGCTGAGCCACCCAGGTGCCCTAAAAATTGTTTAAAAAGCAGAACCATCATAGTAAATTCATTCTGGGGGCGCCTGGGTGGCTCAGTTGGTTAAGCGACTGCTTTCGGCTCAGGTCATGATCCTGGAGACCCAGGATCGAGTCCCACATCGGGATTCCTGCTCGGCGGGAAGCCTGCTTCTCCCTCTCTCAGTCCCTCTGCTTGTGTTCCCTCTCTAGCTCTGTTACTCTCTGTCAAATAAATAAAAAATCTTAAAAAAAAATTTATTCTGGTAAGAATCATCAGTAAGTGCTAGGCTGAGAGAGGGATTTCAAAGAGGACTAGGACATTTATAGAACCCAAGGTACATCCCCATTAATTAGCTGATAATTAAAAAGGGAAAAGAATCACTTTACTCTAGGAAAAGCTAGTGGCCACCATCTTCACTGGGTGACCAAGGATAACATCAACACTGGTAAACTGATGTCAGACCGCTTTCCTTCGGAGGCGCCTGGAGGCACCCAGGCCGTTCTGGCTGGTATTACCAGCAGAAAAATAAAACTTGAATTTCTTGGTGCACAAACATCAGAAAAGCCAAAAGAGGGCCATCTTTGGGGCACCCTGGCCTGAACTCTTAAAACTCAGTGTCCCCAAAATACTGTCTGGAACCATTTCCAGTGAAAGGGGGTATGTGCCATGTGAAAGCAGCCTGTGCCCCAGGTTGGGCAAAGAGAGCTACGGGCACCACCACCAGTAGAGCGGGTTCCGTGGGGACCGGGACCGTAGCTTGAGGTGCATCCACCGTGGTGCGTGGGAGAGACCCACTCGAGGGCTGGCGGGTGCGGAATAAAGGCCATGACCTATGCAACCTCTCACAGACCCAGAGAGAGAGAGAGAGACTGATAACACGGACGGGTGGACATTGATGGTCAGCGGGTGTGGACGAAGGCAACACTTGGGACACCTGCTCTGGCAGCTTTTCTCTAAGTTTGAAATTATTTCTACACGAGCAATGGACATGTTCCTTCTACTTCTGCTTCTGAGCGCAGAGCCGTGGCAGGGAGCGGCGGGCCTCCCTGAGCTGCTGCTGCAGGTGGAGGGTGAGGGAAGTGGGCGGAGGCCGCCAGGGAGCTGCCTAGGGCTGTGGGAGTGGAGGGCGGGGTTCAAGAATGTGGCTCAGGCTGGCGAGGACACGGGAGGTTCCCAGATAGTGGGTTCTGTGGTCTCCATACTGGTATCTATTGCATAACAAATTAGCATAGATCAGGGGCTTTAAAAAGCAGGCGCTCATTAGCTCATTACACATACCGCACTCTGGGATCTGGAGTGCAGGCTCGGCTCACCTGGGGCCTCTGCTCAGGGTTTCAGAAGGGTGCGGTCAAGCTGTTGGTTTCCTTTGAGGCTTGGAGTCCTCTTCTAAGATCATATGGCTGTAAGACTCAGGTCCCCGCTTCCTTTGATGGACAGCTCTCAGGGGCTGCCCACCATCTCCTGACATTGGTCCCTTACTGGCCTTCCCACTTCCTGGTAGCTCGCTTCTTCAAGGCTGGTAGGGGCCTCCCTTGCTCTGCTCTGCTCACTTTTTTAAATAAAGTGAGCCAATCACGGGAGTCACAGCTCACTTTTGCCATGGTCTCTTGGCGAGAGGCAAGCCCCAGGTTCCTTCTGCACTCAAGGGGACAAGATTATTCCAGGGCATGGATCCTGGGGGGACAATTTGGTTATGTCTACCATGGTTGAGATTGGAATCCCAATGTCAGGAGACAAGCTTGCTGAGCAGCACAAGCGTCTGGACCCAGCCAGGGTGGAGATACCTTCTGACTTACGTTTTTAAGAGAAAAGACTACAGGGATGCCTGGCTGGCTCAGCCCTGGAATGCATGACTCTGGATTTCAGGGTCTTGAGTTCAGGCCGCACACTGGGTGCAGAGATTTACTTAAATAAACTTAAAAAGAGAGAGAAAAGATGACAACCCACAGTAATATCTAGTTTAGGACCATCAAAGAGAAGTTAAAGCTGAGCTCCATGAAGAACTGGGGACCAAGAGTGAAAGCTGAATGTTAGCAACCTGCAGGGCTGCTGAGACCTGAGCGCTGTTCTGCGGACCAACACTGAAAAGCGTGGCAACAAGCCCCACATGTCCAGTGACCGCACGGCTGCTGGAAAAGGAACCAACCGTCCTCAGAGGAAGATATCAGAACCCAGAAGTCTTCACAGACTTCAGCCAAAAATTACTGGATGTGCAAGGAAATAGGAAAATTTCCTCACAGTCAAAGAAAAAAAAGCCAAGTATTAATTAATTCTCTCTCAGCTATAAGCTCATCCTTCATTGCCTGCTCTACAAAACGGATCTGCTCCCCCACAGAGCAGATGTGCACAGTGTCCACCATCACGGGGCAGGTATTGAGCCTTGAGGCAGTGAGCAACCAGCCCATGGCTCAGAGCTCCGCCCCTGGGGTCCCTGTGCACAGGCGGCATCCACCAGAGGTACACACGGTTCTGTGGTTCCAACGTGGAACAGAAATGCGACAGAGCATTGAAGAGGAGCAGCTACGCAAGGGCTGGATGACTGTCACAAACCCGGTGGCTCATGAGAGAAGCCAGACAGAAGGGTCCAAACTGCGCAGACCACGCCCAGGGAGTCTGTAAGCAGAGGATGCCATCTGTGGTCCAGGAAGTCGGGACAGCAGTCACCTTCGAGGGCATGGAGGGGGGTGTTTATTTCTTGATCTGGGTGGTCAGGTAGGTTTGTCATTCATGCACTTTTCTCAAAGTATTCCCATGGACATTCCCCAGCCTCCTCCCTGGCCAAGGGCCAGCGCCCTGGTCTTGCTGCGGTGGAGGGGGTCTTTCCTGGGGAAGGAAGCACCCCCAATGGGGAGGGCGCTGCCAGCAGCCTCCGCTGTGCAGTCACCCCTACCATAGCCACAAGGCCTCCTGCTCTGGAGGAAGGTTATTCCCCATCGCCTGGGGGAGGGAAGCTCTTTCCATGAGGTGGAAACATAGACACCAGGGTTGCCAAGGAGCTGCCGCCCCCAGGGGACTCCACCTGGAGACGCCCTCCCCCCACCAGCGAGTGCTGTGGCCTCTCCCTCCGACACCTGAGGGCTGGGCCCTGGGCCTGCGTCCCTCCTCAGGTTCTCCCTCTGTCTCTCTGTTCTATCATGTCTCTTTGTTCTTGGCCTGAGAGGCTGAGCCCTCCCCGGGGCTGTCCAGTGGCCCTACTGCCCAACCTGCAATGGACGTAATGGGGGGGCCTGGCCACTCCCTTCCCTGCTGCTGGGCTGGAGGCCCCGACTCTCCGGGAGCTCAGAGGGCAAAGCCCACCAGACCCCTTCCCTGGAAGTGGGTGGGTGGCAGGCAGAGGTACAGGTCGGGTGTTGGCAGGACACCGCCCTCCCAAGCCCAGGTGACAGTGACCAGCTCCTTCACCATGGCAACAACTGCTGCCATGCAGACAGATCCTGTGGCCCAAGTGCTGGCCATGGAGAGGGCAGGCCAGGACCTTTCCCATGTCTGAGGGGCTCTGTCCCCCTCCCCGGGCTTCCCTGGCAGACAGGTCTGCCTCATACCTTCTGAGATACGCTGGGTTTCCTGGGGTGGCCTGGTGGGGACCTGGATCCTCTAGGAAGTCACCAGTGCACTGTGCCGCTTGAACCAGGAACTGAGCAGCGGGCTGGCCACTTTGTGGGGCCCTTGCCTAACCTTGGGTCTAGCCTGGGGGCAAGTGGCTTCCTGTGGCCCCCTCTGTAGCCCTGGCCCTAGCCCCAGGCCAGGCTGCCGGGGTTCCGGGCCCCCCGGCCCGCACCCCAGCGTTGTGTGTATGGGCGGGGCTCAGCTTCTGTGATTTGAGGCCATAATCTCGCTTTTCTGAGGGAAGCTCAACAGCCAAGTGTGCCTCCTCGCCATGGAGACCACTTAATTTGAGGCCTCACGGGCAGCTCAGTTTCCTGGCTGCCCAGGCTGGGGAGCTGGGGGCAGGAGGAACTTGTCCCCAAGGCCGTCCAGGGTCGTGCTGCCCAGGGAGGCTGGGAGATGAGATGAGACTGACCCCCACAGGAGCGTGAGCATGGGAGCCTGGGACCCCAGGCCACGAGCTGGGGTCATCCTGGACGCCCCACAGCTGGAGGGTGCTCTCAGCCCTGACCCCCGCCCTGGCCCAAAGCCACCACCTGGGTGACCACTGGCCTGGGCCCCACAGGGAGGCCCACACACAGGTGGTCGGTTCTGCCTTCAGAGGCTATTATTAACCCGGCAGTGACATCACCGGCAGCCAATAGGAGCAGGGTTTATTTCCAGGCTGGCAGCTTGATAACGGTTAATTTTAGCTGGATCTTCTTTCCCTAGGCTCATGAAACCTCAGCCAGCCAAAGAGGGGGCTGACAAGAGCTCATGGCTGGGGGCACCTGGGGCCAACAGGAGGGGACTAAGGAGGCAGACCTGTACCCCTTCCTTCTGCCCTACTCCTCAGAAGGTGTGCTGTGAGGCTGCACCAGGCTGCGGGCCCCTTCTTTACTCATCCCCCCACCACATCCCCCTTTACCCTTGGTTGCTGTGGAGGCCATTGTGACAAGTGGCTCAGGTTCAAGAGAAGGAGGGCAAGGGGGAGGGGGGGAGCACAGGTGGGACCCCATTGGCTTCTGTCCAGAGGGGACGCTGGCCTGGCTTGGGCCTTTCAAGCGGACAGCAAGCTCTGCTCTCCTTGGCTGTGACCTTGGCCACCGTGGTTTGCCTGCCTCTGCCCAGTGGACTCCTGGTGCATGGGTGCTTGGGGCCTGGTAGCCTCCCCAGCACTCGGTGAACTCCCAAGGGTTGGTGACCGGGCTTCTGCAGTACTCAGTACTCAGCACTCTTCCATGATTAGTGCTTACCAAGCCTGGTGCAGTAGGCAGGAGTTGTTAGTTTTCAGGACCATGTGCTGGTGAGGGCTTCTTCAGCATGGCTGTCCAAGTGAGCTCGAGCATCTCCCGGAGGCCTAGGGGCCAGGCTCCCAGGGCCCTGCAGGCAGCCCAGCGGCCGGTGGATGGGGCCCATCCTGGGGACACAGAGGTGCCTTGGAGAAGCCATCTGAGACCCCTGCCTGGGGTCAGCACACTGGACCTTCAGGGAAGATGCTGCCTTCCACCTGCAGTGGCCACAACCCCGGGCAGCACAGCCTCCTGGCATAGGTGAGCCCCGGGATGACTTGGTTCCCGCTGGGCTGACAGCAGTTCGTGAGCCAGGATTTGAGCTCAGACCTGGTGCGGGGCTGGCCTGCAGGCAGCCCGGGGTCCTGGGTGGTGGTGGCCTCTCTGGGGGGGTTGGGGTGGATGTCCCCAGGGACCTGGGCCCCCTGCTGTGGTTTGGCCCATCCCAGCTTCGGCCTGTCCCAGTGTCTCCCAAATCCCTGCTAACCTTCAGGTAGGTTGGATGCATCAGATATGGAGGGCAGCTTGGCGGGGGGTGGGCTGGGTCCCCAGGGCTTGCCAGGAGTTTATTTTTAATCCTGGCTCCTGTTCGATGGTATCAGCTGCACTTGGAAGGGCCCGGAGTCATCTGGAAGCCCCTGACTGCCAGCAAGTGTTGGGAGTGTCTCCATCTGTGGGTGTAGACCTTGGTCCTGTGGGGCAGACCCTCCTCCCCTGCGACAGTGGGAGAGCCTGTTCCTTCCCTAAGAGACCTCCTCATGGGCTAGGGAGAGCTGCTTGACCCCCAACCACGGCCCGGACCTCTGTGCCTCCTGACCTGCCAGGGTCACACCTCAGGGGACGCTCTCAGCCGGGGCCCCCGGGGACGGTGCTGGACCCTGGGCCTCTGCTCTCACCCACTCACCTTGCTTGACTTTCTCTGAGATCTTGCAGTGATGAGGATGAATCAGACAGGAGTGGTCTCTGACTGATGGGCAATGCAGCCACAGGGAGAGACGCTAGCGGGCCAAAGAGGCCTGTAAGGCTTGGTTTTCATACAACACAGGGCTGCCCACTCTGCTCCTTAAAACCTATTACCCTGGTCTGCTCAGGACCCTCTGAGATCTCCCTGCCCCCACTTTCGACAGAACTGGCCCACTGGTGGCTTGGCCATGCGATCACACTGGGGCCGGGAGCGAGGGGAACCCCTGCCCATTCACGCCCACCAGGGCAGCTTGGGAAGGTACCGGTGGGCTCTGGGAACAGAGTTGGAATGTTCCCTGCATGAAGAGAGGCCCAGGGTGGATGAGAGTCGTTTCCAGGACCCTCAGAGGGGGGGTGGTTGAGGTGGACCTACTAAAGAGCTGAGAGAACCCCAGAGAGGGCATGGGGTCTGGTTGGGGCATGTCAGGGGGAGCCCATGTGGCACACACACATGGCTACAGGGGACCTGAAAGCAAGCCGATTCCAGGGTCCCAAAGGAGGACCTGGGCACGTCCTGGGCCACGCTGGGGAAGCAGAACACAGGTTCGCTTGTTCATCAGGCACCAACCATATGTAGGGCCAGGCCTTCTCCCTCTCCCTTGGCAGAAGCGGGCCAGCACCACAGAGCAGATCTTAACCTCAGCCCCTGCCCCTCCTGGCAGAAGCCTGACCTGGGCTTCCTGTCCCAGGGGCTGGCCCGGTCCCCAGAGACCTTGTTTTATGTCTGGAGTGCCTTTCCGCCTCTTCTCTCCCGGAGTGCCTGAGAGGGCCTCTCGGCTTCTGCTTCGTCCTTCCTCCACCTCTTGCTGTTTTTCTCCTGCCGCCTCTCTCCATCTCTGCCCCTCCCTCCTTTCCATCTCCCTCCTCCTGCCCACCTTCCCAGCGCGCCCACCGGCTAGGCTTCGGTCTCCCAGCCTGCACTCCCTCCTGGTGCGTCTGGCATCTGCGCCTTTGTAGCTCGCTCCCTCGCCGCTGCATCTTCCCCTGCGTTCCTGTCGCGCCCGCGCCCGTCTGCGGTCCCCGTCCCCGTTTCCCTGCATCCCTCGCATCCCCGCCCTGGCCCCCCCCCCCCCCCCCCCCCCCCCCCCCCCCCCCCCCCCCCCCCCCCCGCCGGTACCGCATTGCCGTACTGCAGGGGTGCAGTGCACTGCGCCCGCTCCGTCAATAGGTGGACCCCCTCCTGGAGAGATAAAACCGCCGGCGCCGGCGCCGCCAGTCCCTCTGGCTGAGACCTCGGCTCTGGGTAAGGACGCTCGGCCTCTGGGTCTCCGCCTCCACCCCTAGCTGTCCACGCAGAGGGTCCTCTCTCCGGGGATCGGACCTGGGACAGAGAGGGGCAGGGCTGGCAGCTGGCGAGGCTGCCCGGCTCCCTCTGGGCTTCAGCCCCTCACCGCTCAGCGCCCAGCTCCAGCCCCAGGGGTCAGTCCCTGGCAGCGACGGTGGGTGGGGTGGGGACCCCATGGTGGCGCTTATTTGTATGGGGGTGACGGCTGGGGACTGGTCTTCTGAGCCGCAGCAACCGGCTTGCAGCCATGACCTTGGGACCGGCAGGGTGTGGGGCGGGGGCTGTGGGGATGGGGTAGGGTCATCAGTGCCGTGGGGCTGCTGGGGATGCCCAGTGGAGGGGGAGGTAGGGAGACCTGGGGGCCGTTGGCCATCCCAGCCCTACCCGGGTGGGCCCAGGAGGTGTCCCCTTCACGTCTGTACCCTAGGGTGCGCCGTTGGTGCCTGCTTTCCCTCACCCAGCCCCCACTCCGGTCCCCTCCTGGGCTGCCTAGGTTTTGCCACTAACCCCCACGATGGGGCAGGGGTTGTAGCCCTGGGCTCTGACGGGAGGGAAAGGGGGAGGGGTGTCCCCTGCCCCCACTGCTGGGCTGCAGGCATCTCTTTCTGACATCTGCTAGGTTTGGCTGCTGGGGCCTGATTCCCCCTCCTCTGAAGAGCTGGGACCCACACCTCCCTGCCCTCCAGTCTGCCCCCTGCCCAGATCCGGGAAGAGCCTAAGCTATTCTAGGTCCCTGATCTGAGCACCAATGCCCTGTGGGAGCTCTGGCCCAACCTGTCTCCCCTGGTGCCAGCCTGCCTGGCAGGGAGAGGCGAAGATGGCGCCCTCCCTGCTTGGGGAGGGGAGTGGGGAGCCCTGATCATTGCTCCACCTTGGCTGTGGGGCTGGTGAGGGTGGGGTACTGGCGGGGGTGGGGTGGGGTACAGTGGAGGGCCCAGGACTTCTGGTGGGGGAGCAGGCATCAGGGACAGCACTGGAGAGCAGGACAGGGTGACTCATCACCAGGCTGGTCATGGGATTTGCCCAGCTTAGTGTTTCTCCATCTCTTCAGAGGGGGTTAACGTCCTTCAGGGGGGGTGCTCTGTGGGCATGACACCCAGATATTTACAGCAGATTGGCCTGTTGAGGCTTGCCACCTGACCCAAATGGACCCGGCACGGGGGGGGGGGCGTTCTTCTTGCCCCACCAAGTGTGGGAACATGGCCGGATCGGTGGGTAGGGGTATGCCTGTGCAGGACGCTGCCTTTGCTGCTTCCCTCTGCGTCTCTCCATCACCTGTCCCCTCCCCAACCCACAGAATCACCACTTAGCAGCTCCCCCCACCCTGAGCCACAGCGCTCCAGGCCGTTCCAGCCCCTCCCCACACCCCGGGCAGAATGGGCAAGGAGAAGACCCACATCAACATCGTGGTCATTGGCCACGTGGACTCTGGCAAGTCCACCACGACGGGCCACCTCATCTACAAGTGCGGAGGCATCGACAAGAGGACCATTGAGAAGTTTGAGAAGGAGGCCGCGGAGGTGAGCCTACCCCCATCCCCCGTCCACAGAAAGGATATGTTCCCACGTGGTGGCCTGGCTGGCACTTCCCTGACTGGGGCACATGGCTCAGCTGATTCCCTCCCAAGGCAAGAAGGCAGGAGCCCTAAAGGAAACTGCATGGGGGACAGGTATCTGAGGGTCCAGCTGCAGTGGGTGGGGGGGCTCTCTGAAGCTTGGTGCGAGCACAGGGATGGCCTGGGATCTGCCCCTTGGGGTGGGGAGGTGACCTGGAGGCAGCATTTCTGCCCCACAGGGGTCCAGACCAGGCTCTGGAATTGTCTGCTGCATGGGGCTTGAGAAGCTTGCACCCACAGTGGGCTCCCTGCACCCCGAGGGCTGAGGTCTGGGGCTGGAGGTGGCGCTGCCCTTACTCGTCCTGGGGCTGGGCCAGGCCTCAGGGTGGCTATTAATAGGTGATTGATGGGCACCCAGCCCCATTTCCCCATCAGCTCCATTTTCTCATGCTGAGCTGGGGAGGGCTGCTTGTCCAGGGTGGCACTCTTTGGCGGGGGGGGGGGGGTGGTTGCCTGGTGAGGATAGGAGGGGCCCCGTTGACTGACCTCCTTTCTCTTAAGTGGCTGAGACCCATGGGTGGGAAGTGGCCACAGAGTTGGGCGGTCTGCTCTTGGCAAACTCTACCCCCACCCCTGGGCTGTGGGAGAAGTCCCCCGTCTGGGTGGCTTTGAGGGTTCTTTCATGGATGATGGGGTGTGGGGGGGTCAGGGCCAGGGCCTAGGAGGAGTCAGTTGCTGGCCTGGCCTGACCCTGCTCAAAGTGTGTATGCGCGTATGTGTGTGTGTGCGCACGCGTGTTGGAGGGGTGTCGCGCTGGGCTGTCTCCTTCTGTGCCTGAGCCCAAAAGCTGCGTCACTCCCTCCTTCCCTGTGGGACTGGTGCTGGGGGGAGGCTGTTGCAGGATGTCTGGTTCAGGTCTAGCTGGGTCCTCTCTGGGGCCTGTCTGGGTGGCACTCTGGACTGGGCAACCTCCTTGGAGGGCAGAGCACCATCCCCGCCCAGTCCCGCAGGGAGATCAGTGCGGCTGGACAGCAGCAAGCTCTGTGGCTGCTCTGAGCGCAGCTCTGGCCCAGGGCATGGGGGTCTCGCTGGACAGGGCAGCGGTATTTGCAGGGGGAGCACAGAAGGGGAGGAGGAGCCTCAGAGCTACTTGGAAACCTCGGCTGCCTATAGAAAGAACTGGAAAGCCAGGCCCTCTCGTGCAACCGCATCCATTTTTTTTTTCCTTAAAAACAATCAGAGGGTTATTTTTTTGGCA
>PITA01013961.1:11590-55560 GCA_004023965.1 Spilogale gracilis
GGGGGGGGGGGGGGGGGGGGGGCCTCGGCAGGGCAGGATTGAAGTCCAGGTGTCCCTCAGAGGTCCTCGCATCTGGATTCCTCATCCCAGAGGTGGGCTCAGAGTCCTAGGGTCGCAGGGGGCGTCTCTGCTGTGACACGCTCCCATGACCAGCCAGCTGAGTCCTGGGTTCCTCCTTGGGCTGTGCCCACTCCTGCAGATGGGGAAGGGCTCCTTCAAGTATGCCTGGGTTCTGGACAAACTGAAGGCGGAGCGGGAGCGTGGCATCACCATCGACATCTCCCTCTGGAAGTTCGAGACCACCAAGTACTATATCACCATCATCGATGCCCCGGGCCACCGTGACTTCATCAAGAACATGATCACTGGCACGTCCCAGGTGGGCGGGGCTCAGGCGGCCACAGGGCGCCAGTTCAGGGGACACCTGGGGACCCTGGGGCTCTTGAAGAGCAGCTCAGTTTCCTCTGCTTCCTGTCCAGGGCATGATGTCTCTGATGTTTGTTATCCCCACCCCATACAGAGTCCCCCAGAGAACTGATTAGGGACCCCATCATCTCAGCCTGCCAGGGCTACCTTTGCAGACAGACAGGCAGACCCAGGCAATCAGACATTGCCAGACTGTTCACACAGACAGATGAGCCCCTGCTGCTGCCCCTCAGATCAGGACCCCCAGGGCCCATCCCCAGGCAGCTGCCTGGGGGGGGGCAAGGGGCTCATGGTACCTGACCTGCCGGACAGGCGGACTGCGCGGTGCTGATCGTGGCGGCTGGAGTGGGCGAATTTGAGGCAGGCATCTCCAAGAATGGGCAGACCCGTGAGCATGCGCTGCTGGCCTACACTCTGGGTGTGAAGCAGCTCATTGTGGGGGTCAACAAGATGGACTCCACAGAGCCCGCCTACAGCGAGAAGCGCTATGATGAGATAGTCAAGGAGGTCAGCGCCTACATCAAGAAGATCGGCTACAACCCAGCCACCGTGCCGTTTGTGCCCATCTCAGGCTGGCATGGTGACAACATGCTGGAGCCCTCACCCAACGTGAGTGTCCATGGATGGCGGGTGGGGGGCTGCCAGGACCCCTCCCTGAGCATGCAGGGCCCTCAGGGTGTGCGCAGGTCAGGCTTGGTCAGGGCAGAGCACAGGGTCAGAGGGCCTGTCTGCAGGCGCCCCTCAGCCCACCCTCCACCCTGCTGCATCCCCTTCACCTGCAGGAGCCGGGGCACCTGCCCCCGTGGGCATCAGCCTGGCAAGGAGCCCATCTATGTGAATTGTGGTCTGCGCTCAGCCTCCCCATGAGGTCTGCAGAGGCCCTTCTCTGGCCAGGGGTGCTCCGTCACATGGAGAGTGCAGGGGCAGCAGCCGCTGGGAGTGAGCCCAAGGGCTCTGTGTCTGGATGGTTACAGTTCATCTCCCCCAGGATCCTCCTCGGAGAGGGTTTGGCGCTGGGAAGGGCCGAGGGCTGGCTCTCCCTCAGTCAGATGGGACTGTGGCTCAGGCAGCCTGCGTCTCCGGGACCCTCACTCGGCAAGAGCCAATGAGTCGGAGCCTGAAGCAGAGTTTTCAGAACCTGAGGCCAAGTGCCTGGACAGTGAAGCCAGAGGACGGCTGGGCCTAGGTGGCCATTTGCTTTGGCTGGGGCTGTGGCCAGCACACTGAGGAGAGCGGGGCGGGGGTTGGGGTGGGGAGACTGCCCTGCAGGTCTGTGGTCAGGGTATGAGGTTGGGGACCCTGCCCCCATCTTGCTGGGCTGCATGTTTGTACATTGTGTGTCCCACATAGGATGGAGTGTAGCCATGGCTGAGTTGACTGCACCATCCACCCTCCTGGGGAGGCCGATTGAGCACCCTCCCCCAGACGTTCCTGTTCCCGACCTGAGTTCAGGGAGCTCTTGGTTAATCTGTGCTGTCTAGGGGACATAGCCCATGGGAGTGGACTGGGCAGCGCTGCTGGCCCTCTCCCCTTCTTCCTGCTTGTGGCCAGTGGGCCGGGGGGTTCCCTGCCAGGAGGGTGCCAGATGTGCAGCCAGAAGCCCTGGGCAGGGAGGGGTCAGCCGTGCCTGGAGACGGTTGGCATAGTGGTGTCAGGGCCCGAGGTTGGCCTCTCTGCTTGGGCCTGGCCACTGGCCAGACTCTGGCCTCTCCCACTCTGATGCCAGCCCTGCCCAGGGATCTGAGGGTGCAGGAAAAGGGTGCTGAGCTGGATTGAGCTCTGCTTCATTTCCCACACCTCCTTTCCCAAGGCTTCTGTGATGTCAGGAGTGTGAATGGGGACTGGGCCGCACCTTGATGGACATGAACTGGCTTAGGGTAGAGGTGGTTGTCAGGTGGTGGTGCAGAGGGTGGGTGTGTGCTCCCCTGCTCCCCGGGCCCCTCTCAGGTCTGCTACCTCCTCCAGCATTCCTGGAGAGACCTGGGGAGGCCATGGGGCCAATGTGTAGGGCAGGGTGGGTGTGGGTGGTCTCTACTGCCAACGGATACCTTCTTCTTCCTATCCAGATGCCGTGGTTTAAGGGCTGGAAAGTGGAGCGCAAGGAGGGGAATGCCAGTGGTGTGTCCCTGCTGGAGGCCCTGGACACAATCCTGCCCCCAACGCGCCCCACAGACAAGCCCCTGCGTCTGCCGCTGCAGGACGTGTACAAGATCGGCGGTGAGTGGGGCTCCCACGTCCCACACAGGCTGCGAGCACCTGGTCCAGCCCACCCTGCTGAGTCCTACCCCTCCCACCCTGCTCCTGAGACCAGGGCCTGTGACAAGGGGCTTTTGAGGCCAAGTTGTCTGCCTCTCCCCTGATGCCATACACTTTCTGGGGGACCAGCCATCCATCTGTCCATCCCCCATCCATCCATCCATCCAGACAATTGTTTACCCCCACATTCATCTGTCCGTTCATCCATCCATTAGTCTACCTGTCCATTTACCTATTTATCCATCCATCCATCCAGACAACTGTTTACCCCTACACATCCATCTGTCTGTTCATCCATCCATCTACCTGTCTATCCACCCATTTATCCATCCATCCAGACAACTGTTTACCCCCACACATTCACCTGTCCGTTCATCCATCCATTCGTCTACCTGTCCATCCACCCATTTATCCATCCATCCAAACAGCCACCCATCTGTCCATTCACACAACTGTCTACCTCACACATCCATCTGTCCATCCATTCACCCACCCATCCACTCACCCACTTGCCTATCTCTCCATCCACACAACCGTCCACCCCCACCCATCCATCTGTCCATTCATCTGCCCACCTATCCATCTCTCCGCCCACTTACCCACTCGTGCCCATTCATCCGTCTGTCCAGGGTCTTCCTCCCTTCAGCTAAACACTCAGCCCTATGCCAGGAGCTGGGGCACAGGGGTAACTCCCATGTCCCCTTCTCTCCATGACAGTCCAGTCTTGTGGGAGACAAGGTCCACTCTACACCTGAGAAATACTATTCATAAGATGACAGGGAGACCCCAAACAAGCACGAGGCCCACAAGAGGCACACTCCCAGTGCGGGGCTGTGTGCAGGACGGGGCATCATACTCGCCCAGCACAGAGACCAGCCACCAGCCCCAGGCTCTGCCATACCACAGCCAGGAGTACGGGGCTGGAGTCTCCCCACACACACGCTGGGGGAGGCCGAGCAGATCCATGAGAATTTCTGGGGCACCTGCGCCCCTTTGGAGGGGGACTCTGTCATCAGTGATCCCGGGGGGCTGGTCTTGACCACCCTGATGCTGTTGTTGCATCAAGAGGGGCCTCCGATAAAGGACGGTTGCCTACGGTGCCTCCCCTAAGGGACAAGCCCCCAGGTCCAGATGGGCCTCTCTTTGCCTGCGTTCCGCTCACTTTGCTCCTGCCCAGGTGTTCCTGGGAATTCTCTTGCATTCAGTCCCTTCTTTTCCTACGGGGTCAGGGGAGCCTCAGTGTCTGCATTGTCTGGGGTCTGCCCGCACTCCTCTCTCTGTCTCATCTGATGCTCACAGCCCCCTTCCTCTCCACCCAGGCATTGGCACAGTGCCCGTGGGCCGAGTGGAGACGGGCATCCTTCGGCCAGGCATGGTGGTGACTTTTGCTCCTGTGAATATCACCACGGAGGTAAAGTCAGTGGAGATGCACCACGAGGCGCTGAGTGAGGCTTTGCCCGGGGACAATGTTGGCTTCAACGTGAAGAACGTGTCGGTCAAGGACATCCGCCGAGGCAACGTGTGTGGGGACAGCAAGTCCGACCCACCCCAGGAGGCTGCCCAGTTCACCTCCCAGGTGGGCCGCTGCTTCCCCAAGGGCAGGTACAGGGCGGTCCTTGGCATTAGCAGAGAACTGGAGCCCTGTTGAGCCTGGCGCTTGGGAGAACTGGGTCCTTGCTTTACAAATTAGGCCATCAAGGCCTGGAGGGCTTGGGTCAGGGCTGAAGGCACTCCCAGGGAGAGCCCAGGCCTTGTTGCTCTGAACCTCGCTGAGGTCCCACGTGGGTCCTGAAAATGTTTTTATTTATTGCTGGACGTCTCTGTAATATTTTATTCTCTACATTTTCATTGTACCCTCTTTGATTACCTCTTCACATGACAACAGTTTTAAAAATTAGCGTTCATGAGATATAACTGAAGTGTAGTATTTGAGGTCCAATTTCTCCTGCTGCCTCAGCTCTGGCCAGTGCACACAGCATAAGTCCTGCCCACAGTGCACCTGTCAGTTGTTTATCTCTTGTGGTTTGCCAAAGGCTTCCTGAGGATCCTGGGGTCCATGCCAGGGCTGTGCGTCTCTGGTAGCCTGAGCTTCCCTCACGGCTGGCACCCAGGCCCAGGGGATTCATGCCTCCCTTGGCTCTGATGCCCTCCTTGCCCACTCTGGGTATGTCTGACAGCCTTGTGCACATCTTCGCCCAGGTCATCATCCTGAACCACCCAGGGCAGATCAGTGCCGGGTACTCACCGGTCATTGACTGCCACACCGCCCACATCGCCTGCAAGTTTGCCGAGCTGAAGGAGAAGATTGATCGGCGCTCAGGCAAGAAGCTAGAGGACAATCCCAAGGCCCTGAAGTCTGGCGATGCAGCCATTGTGGAGATGGTCCCTGGGAAGCCCATGTGTGTGGAGAGCTTCTCCCAGTACCCACCTCTTGGTGAGTTGGGCAGGTGGTCGAGGGAGGTGCAGCTCGGATGGGGCTGGTCTGGGTTGCAGCAGAGGACTGCACTGGGGCGGGGTGAGGGCTGGGGGGGGCAGAGGGTGTCCTTGCTTTGCTGTGACCTCCAGCCTCCATCTCATGGAGCATAGGTGGTCCTGCTGGTCAGGTCTGGGAGGAAGACCCCAGGCCCACAGCTAGTCTGGCGGTAGAATTAGGACTGACTGCTGGACGCCAGCTGGCCACAGATATCCCTAGGATGACTGGCAGGCCTGTATCAGAGAGCTGCCTTGTGCCGGTTGCCGGCCGGCGTCTTAATGGCTGAAAGGGTACACTCCCGGCCAGGCTTGTCATGGAAGCCCCAACAGGCCTGGGGCGGGTCCTACGGTCGTTCCTGCCGCCCAAGGAGACCAGAGCCCGAGACACGCTCGCTCTAGTGCCTCACACTCCCGGGGCTGCGGAGCCCACCGCCCGCCCCGGGAGACGGGCAGGAGACGGAGGATGCTGCGAGCTCGAGTGCGCCTGCGCATGGCATCCGGCTGGGGGCGGGGGCCCTGCTCGCCTCTCACGCCCCCTCCCCGCAGGCCGCTTCGCGGTGCGCGACATGCGGCAGACGGTGGCCGTGGGCGTCATCAAGAACGTGGAGAAGAAGAGCGGCGGCGCTGGCAAGGTCACCAAGTCGGCGCAGAAGGCGCAGAAGGCGGGCAAGTGAAGCGCGGGCGCCCGCGGCGCGACCCTCCCCGGCGGCGCCGCGCCCCGCCCCCGGCCCCGCCCCCGCCCCAGGCCCCGGCCCGGCGCCCCGCCCCCCCGCCAGGCGCATGTCTGCACCTCCGCTTGTAAGAGGCTCTCGGTCAGCGACTGGATGCTCGCCATCAAGGTCCAGTGGAAGTTCTTTAAGAGGAAAAGCGCCCCTGCTGCCCCTGCTTCCGCGCCCAGCCTTCGCCGCGCTCAGTGCCCGTTTTACCAATAAACTGAGCGACCCCAGAGCCGTGTGCGCCTGCTTCTAGGTGGGGTGCGGTGGGGTGGGGGCCGTCCACCCCGCGCTCTCCCCAAGACCCTTGCCGCCCCGGTGTCCCACCTGCCTCCGTCACCGCTGCCGGTGGCCTGGCGTGTGTCCTCCCGCACTACCCAGGGTAGGTGGTTGTGGGGCCCCCCATAGACTGTGACTGCGCCCGGGAGGCCTGATCCGAAGTCCAAAAAGCCCGGTTTGCAGTGGGGGGAAGGCGGCTTTGGAAATGCCCTCCTGGGGACATCCAGCACAAAGAACCCACAGAACTGGCCTGAATGTTTTGAAGGTCTCTCTGAGCACAGAAGGGGAGCTGAGGGCCCCTCCCCACCAGTGACTGTCACACTGGGTGTCTCGATTCTATGGTCTCACACTCCTCCCCAGCCAGTCACCTGTGGCTGGAGAGAAACACCTGATCATGACCTGAGCTGAACGCAGAGGCTTAACCCACTGAGCCACCTAGGCGCCCCATGCATCCTGCTCTTCAGCTGGGCCCTGGGCATACCCAGGAGCACTAGTCCCTCAAACCCTAGAGAAAGCCCTGACTGTGGTCAGCAAGGACAGGGGGTCAGGGAGTGCAGGACTGCATCCTGCCCAGCCATCCCTTCTCCAGGAAAGCAGCTCCCCGCTATACCAGGGGTTGGTGCTGCAGAAGGCAAGGGTGGGGCAAGGTTGAATGGGCAGATCCAACCAGGCTCACTTAGAGGACTGGGCGGGGGGGGGGGGGTGTCTCCCCTCCAAGGTGAGCAGCAGGCCAACCATGTGAGTCTGTATGACCTCAAACTGGCTTAAAATGGTGAGGTGTCCTCTTTCCCTCCCCAAAGTCACCACGACTAGGACAAAATTCTGGCACTGGCAGAGCTGTGCTCCCCTCAGAGGCTCTAAGGAGGTCCATTCCTTGCCTCTGGCAGCTTCTGGTGGCTGCCAAAGTCCTTTGGCTGGCAGCTGCATCTCCAGGCCCTGCCCCATGGTCACACGGCTTCTTCTCTGTGTGTCTGCTCCCCCTCGGCTTCCTCCTATAAGGACTCAGGTGACCCGCTTATGTGAGAGCCCAGCATAATCTCATCTTGAGATCCACAACAGAGTTGCTTCTGCAGAGCCCTTCCCGCTACCCAGGCCACATCACAGTTCTGGGGCTTGGGGCCTGAAATCTGTGGGGGCATATCTGGGCCACTATACTGGGGGAGGCTGCCGACTGGAGAGATGGGCGCTTGTGGTCCAGAAGTGTCCCCACCTGTCCTAAAGATGGCCTGGGTCCCAGGAATTTGCATGAGCAGAGTGGGACAAGAAGGAAGAGCCAAGTAGCCAGGCAGAGTAATGCAGACCCACCTGGGAAGGGTCTGGATTGACCCACAGAGGCCTCCAGGGAGGGGGGCCCATGTAGGCAAATACAAACACAGGAAGCCCAGGCAAATTTGTTTCAGATAATTTTTTTTTACTTTTAATTATTTTTATTGATTTATTTTTAAAGATTTTATTTATTCATTTGAAAGGGAGAGACAGACAGAGCGCAAACAGGGGAGAGGCAGAGGCAGACTCTTGGCTGAGCTGGGAGCCCAAGGCGGGGCCCAATCCCAGGACCCTGAGATCATGACCTGAGCTGAAGGCAGAGGCTTAACCCACTGAGCCACCTAGGCACCCCATGAATAATTTTCTTTCTTTCTTTCTTTCTTTCTTTCTTTCTTTCTTTCTTTCTTTCTTTCTTTCTCTTTTCTTCCTTCCTCCCTCCCTCCTTCCTTCCTTCCCTTCTCTCTCTTTCTTTTTTATTTTTTAAATAATTTTTAAAAGATTTTATTTATTTATTTGACAGAGGGAAGCATAGCTAGAGAGGGAACACAAGCAAGGGGAGTGAGAGAGGGAGAAGCAGGCTTCCCACCAACCAGGGAGCCAATGCAGGACTTGATCCCAGGGCCCTGGGATCATGACCTGAGCTGAAGGCAGATGCTCAACGAACTGAGACACCCAGGGGCTCCCTTTCTTTCTTTTTTAAAGATTTTATGTGTTTATTTGACAGAGACCCAGAGGGAGAGGGAACACAAACAGAGGGAGTGGGAGAGGGAGAAGCAGGCTTCCCGCTGAGCAGGGAGCCCGATGTGGGGCTCGATCCTGGGACCCTGAGACCATGACCTGAGCGAAGGCAGATGCTTCACCAACTGAGCTAGCCAGGTGCCTCAAAAATTTCTTAATAAAATATGTCACATACACTATTCACACAGAAAAAGTATTTGTTCTTTATTGGAGATTCGAACCTCTTGTATATTTTGTCTGTGACCCCACCTTGGGAAACCAGGTGCTTCCTGCTGCTCTCCTGGGCACCCCTCACCCCTGGACTATTGTTGCTGGGGGGGGACCTGGTGACCCACAATCTGTCTGCCCCAAGAAACTGTCCACACAGGCTTGATGCAGTTAGGGTTGGATTCTGGGGGCCAATGAGCCCTGGACACACCTCGGGCTTGGGCACCGGCAGGGGAGGGGAGGTGTGCCACCTCTCACAAGGTTGGGCAGGGGAGACTGGCCCAGCCTCCTGTGACACTCTGGGCCATCGGTTCTCAAAGATGCATCATCTCACGTCGCAGGGCCTCTGGAAAACCCAGCGTATGAGAGTAGTCGTGACAGAGATGAGGTCTTGGTATTATTGTGCAAACAGTTTTGACCTCTAGGGCCTTCTAGAAGGTTCTTAGGACCTGAGGTCCCTGGACAGAACTTTGAGAGCCGCTGATCTCAGCAGTGGTGCAGGTGGCAAAGCACAAGTTCGGAGCAGGTAGCTCACTGAGCCACAGGGAACACCAGCTCACAGGTGTGGCCCACTGCCTCCCCCTAACCTCTGCAATGTCTAGCTCAGCGTACTCACTGGGGCTGGGCCTATGGCCCGCAGGAGTGAGGCGGAGGTACAAGCTTGGGGCACAGAGGAGCAGGAGGGGGGCCCTTTTCCACAGCAGGCGGGTGATGCCGAGCTGGGTGAGGGACAGAGTACTGGCTTGGGGAACACTGTGGGCAGCTGGATGGGGCCGTGGAAGGAGACACGGGGGGGGGGGCATGCACCAGCTTGACCATGCTCAACAACCTCAGGGCTGGGGGCTACGCTAGGACATAGATTGACACTCATGAAGGGTTCACGTGCCTGGGCTACAGAGGAGGGTGTGGAGGCCCAGCGAGGTGCCTTGCCCATAGCCACAGAGCTGTCTGGGGCCCCTGAAACCAGCACCGTGGGGCCGGGTGTCACCATTGTGCGCTGCACTCTGGATCTTTTTTTTTTTTTTAAGATTTTATTTATTGGGGCGCCTGGGTGGCTCAGTTGGTTGAGCGACTGCTTTCGGCTCAGGTCATGGTCCCGGAGACCCGGGATCGAGTCCCGCATCGGGCTCCCTGCTCGGCGGGAGGCCTGCTTCTCCCTCTCTCACTCCCCCTGCTTGTGTTCCCTCTCTAGCTGTGTTTCTCTCTGTCAAATAAATAAAATCTTAAAAAAAAAAAAAAAAAGTAAAAAAAAAAATAAGATTTTATTTATTGATTTGTGTGAGAGAGAGAGAGAGAGAGAGAGGGAGCGAGCGCACACACACAGCAGTGGAGAGGAGCAGAAGGAGAGGGAGAAGCAGTGTCCTTGAACAGGGAGTCCGATGTAGGGCTCGATCCCAGAACCTGACCTGAGCGAAGGCAGACCTTCACTGATGGAGCCACGCAGGTGCCCCGGGGCCGTGAATAATTTAAAACAGGAGCACCAGGGCCCAACTGGCAGCTTCATTCTTCACTTTGGGTGTTTCCGGAAAATTCACTAGTCTTTGAGCTCGCGGGGTCCTGTGGAGCCGGCCAAGTCAGATCTGTCTCCTGCCCTCATCTACCTGAGGCTCCAGCTGCCCTCCCCTCAAAGCAGACAACACCTTCTACCCCTTCCCCCAGAGTTCAGGATGGTCCTGGCAGGGACAGTTCCATGTCTGAGCCATCGTTTCAGACCCCAGCAAGGGTGTTTTGGGGTTTCTCACAAGGGAGTGACTGTCCTTGTGGGTAATCGCGGGCACATCTCCGAGTGGGGCCGTGGTGTGCCAGAGCAAATTTGTGCAGCCCTGGTGTGCACCCAGTGTGAGCTCTGCATACCTGGGGGTGGTTCCTGGGGCATGGGGGAGCTCAGTGGGGCGTCCCAGAGCCCTTGGGGCTGGTGCGGTGAGTGTGGGCATGTGTGCATGTGTGTGCAAGCGGCTGCCGGGGTGTGTGTGCATGCACATGTGTGTGTGCATCCATTTGGATGTGTGTTTGTGCGTGCTCGAGAGAGAGTACATGTCTGTATGTGCATGAGTGTGTCACGAGCACGCGTCTCTGCCCCGTCTGCCCTGCTGTCTGGCTGTGTAGCACCGGAGCTGAGCCCCCGAGAGGCGTCAGTGAGGCGGGACACAGGCTGTGCTGGGCACTTGCTCTGTCCTGTGGCCTCGCTGGCAGAAGCTCGCTGGGCAGCCAGACTGTCAGGGCTGTGGTCTCTAGGTTGCTCCCAGCTGCCCTGGGGTGAGTCTTTGGGGGAAGGGGAATAGTGTGGGTAAGAGCCGGTAAGAGATGCAGGATGCTGGCTCCTTCCCCAGCTCTGCTCTCTGTGTCTCCTTGCAGGGCTGTCATCTGGGAGGAGGGGGAAAAGGGCGGAGGGGGGAGGGCTTGAGTCAAGAACAGCTCAGATGTGGGCTCGGGGCCAGGGGTCTGGTCACTGTGACTGTCTGCACAGAGGCCCAACCAGCCTCATCACCCAGGGCATGGTCCTGGACTGTGGGTTGAGTGGGGACCCAAGGTGGGGGTGGGGCAGGTGAGAGAGGGTCTGGGCTGTGCTTCTCCTGCATCCATCTCAGGCCGAGTGGGTGGGCCTGGAGAGGTCAGAGGGGCAAGGGCTAAATCACTCCCTGGGCTGCCTCCTTGAACATGGTTGGTGAAGTAGATGCTGGCGCTCTGGGTGGGAAGGAAACATTGCACCTCTAGGTTCCGTGGAAGGGGCCTTGTGCCAGCCCCGTGTGCCTGATGGGACTGGTGGGATGTCCAGCCCAGCACCCTGGGGTCTGGTCACTGCCAGCTGCTGTTTGAAGTCAGGCAGGCTAGGGCTGCTGGGTTCCTGGGCTCAGCTGCCTGGAAAGCGGAGGGCAACATTGAACCAAACTGGGAGCCAGAGGATGCACAGGCGGGGGTGGGTGGGGAGAGGTGGAGAAGAGGGGTTGTGCCCTTGAATCCCATGATGGAGAGTGGTAAAATTTCCCCTTTCATCTCTTGGTCTGTGAGCAAAGCTGGTGCCCCATACCAGCCCCTCGAGCGAGCGGAGCCTGGATGGCAGCTCTGTAAACCTTCAGGGCTGAGGTCTGGCCAATGGCTCTTGGGCAGGGGTGCTCATGGGATACTAGTTGCCTTTGGTGCTCTCTCCTCCCTGTCTTTACTCAGTGTGTGTCCCAACAGCCAGGATCTTCATCTTGGATGAGGAAGACAGTGCAGATTGGAAATGTAATGCACTCAGAGCCAGCCCTGGAATGGATTCATTTATTTTTACTTTAATGCTTATATAATGCTTATTCATGCTGGGCATTGTCTAAGCGCTTTACAAACCTGAACTCGTTGCACTGTGATAACGACCCTGTGATGTATGTACTATTATTATTGCCCATTTACAGACTAAAAAAGCATGGTACGGAGAGGTTCAGCACCCTGCCCAAAGCCATGCAAGTGAATTAAGACTGTAAACCGTGAAACACAGCAAAGACTCCATCATTCTGTGACAGGGTAAAAGTAGTGTTTTGTTGGCAAGCTAGAACACGACAGTGTGGAAGGCGCAGGGCTACTGCGTTGAGCTCTGATGATGAGCTGGTGCTGAGCCTGACCAGCTGCCCCTTGGCGCTCGTAGGTCTTCACACAGACACTTGCCTCCCCAAAGCCCTTTGGGGCGGGGAGAGGTTGCCCTCCTTCCCAATATCCCAGATTCTTGCATCCCTTCCCATGAAAATCCTCATCCCTTGGTTTGGGTATTATTAGGAGCTCTGGGGAGAAAAATCTATGTATTTGTACTATTTCATACTAAGATGTGGATGGCTAACTTACCAGAAGTATTTGCATTTTAAAACAAGACCTTGTCAACCTAAATCATGGTGTGCTAACCTCAGCACCATTGACACATGGGGATAGAGAATCTCTGCTATGGGGGTGGGAGGGCTTTCCTGGACACTACAGCAGGTCTCCACCCACTAAATGCCAGTGTCATGGCAACCAAAGATAGCTCTGGGCATTAGCTGATATTGCCCTGTCATGGCAACCAAAGATAGCTCTGGGCATTAGCTGATATTGCCCATAGGTGGGCATATCTGGCCTACATGGAGCCCCTCTCTGTTGGGTGGACGCCAGAAGGGGAGGTGGTCAGCATGTCTGAGCTGGGGCATGGACAGGTTCTTTTCTTCAACAGCAGGCTGTGGGTGAGGGTCTGTAGGATGTGAAGGAAGAGGGCTAAGTGGCGGGCTGGGATTGCTGGGCACATTCCTGACCTCTCCCGGGCACCACTCCAAGCTGGACATTGCTGGGGACCTTTTGCAGCTCTACTCAGTTCAGTGCCCTGGCAGCCTCCTGAGGTAGGACCCTTTTGTCCCCGCTTGAGTAGCGAGGCGCCCAGGGCTCCGCTCAAGGTCTCAGAGCTCAGGCGAGCTGGCGGGTTGTTGCAGGGCTGCGTTCTGCAGCAGCAACACCCCGCCTTCAGTGATGTGATGGGATGGAGGCCGGGGTTCACGGGCGAAGCAGTTCACCAGGGGTCATCCCTGTAGAACCCTCGGTCCTGGCCGAGGACTGCAGCTCTGTCTGGGCTGATGGCCCCCTGGTCTGCTGGCCAGAGAGTCCAACCTTTCTGTCCTATCCCCTTAGCTCAGCATGTAGTGACCTTATTCTGGGAAAGGGGGTGGGTGGGGGACACTGACAGCCCGTGAACCCTGCCCCGGGTCAGATAACTCTGTCCAAAACCTACTGGACATCTGGCTAAGCAAGTAGGGCCTTCCAATGAGCCAGGGCCAGCCGCAGGGGCGGGGGGGGGGCAGGACCCAGATGCTGACAGCAGGCAGCTGACCGCTCTGCTGGTGGGGAGCAGGTCTCCGGGCACTGAGCTCCAGCTGCCCGTGCCCTCCCATGGACTGCCCCTGCAGCCCCTGAGCCACACAAGTCCCATGCTGGTCATCAGTCATCAAGGGCATATCCTGGCTAGAGGCTCCAAGTGACGTCTAGCCCTAGAACAAAGTGACTGTCATTCAAGAAATGTTGAAGAGCAGCTCTGTGGGTTGGGCTGGGGCTGAGTGTGTGAGGTTGAGCGTGTGTGCCCGGGGCAGAGGGTATGTGCAGAATGGTGCAAGTGAGTGTGTGCCCGGGGCTGTGAGTGCATGAGTGTGTGCGTGTGGGTGTGTGCAAGTGAGTGCCCGGGGCTGAGGGTGTGTGCACTGATTGTCCAGCGGAGGGGTGAACAGGAGGCAAGCAAATAAGCGAGAGTTTCAGATCTCGATGAGGAACCAGAACTGAGAAGGGGCAGGCATCCACTTGAGGGAAAACTCATAAGCAGGGTCCCCCTGAGAAGACGTAGGGAGGCCGCCATGTGCTAGTGGAAGGACCAGAGTTCCTGGCACAGGAAACGGTACATGACAGACAATCCTTCCCCAGCTTGAGGGTTACTGAGGCAGTGGTGTGCCTGGGATGGGGGAGGAATGGGAGGGTAGGGATGGGGGGAGTTGCGGGTAGAGCAGTGGGGTGCACAGGTGGGGTGGTCTGAGAACTGCAGGGCTGGATTACAGAAGTGAAGAAAGCACCGGGATATGGTCAAAGTGGCACGGGAGCGTTGATGGTCCAGACGCTTGGAGGGGCCTGGCTCAGTCCTGCCATCACGTGCAAATGTGGGCCTGTCTGCTCTCACATTTTATCTGCCACAGAACAGGGAACGTTTGTCATAGGTTTTTCATTTGCCCAGAAGTGTGGAAAGGGGTGTCAAGGGTTCTTTCTATGTGGATCAGAAATGGCAAAATGCATAACCTCCCGAACACCACCCTTGTGCGTTCCTGGAGGCTGGACGGTGGGGTGCGGCAGACATGGGGCTGAGCAGGGGACCCCCCAAAGGCCCAGAGTCTACATGTTGGTTTCTGCCCCTCTGGATGCGTCTAGGACCACTTTCGCTCTGCAGCCCACCTCCGCAGTCATGGGCAACCTTGGACTCCTAGTGCCAAGGTATTATCTGTGACTGATAAATACCACTCAGCTCCCTGATGTCATTAGTGGCTTTGCTAGGGGCTGGGGAAGCTCGTTGAGAGCTCTGATCCTTGAAAAAAAACTATAAATTAAATTCTCATTGACTTTAGTATAAGATGTTTTTTAAAAAATCAATGCTTTCATATTAAATCTTTTCCTTACGGCTCTGCTCCTCCATGAACTGGATAAATTCAGCCTTTCCTCCTCCTAATACCGGAAAATCCCCTGGAGGGAGGGTTGGGACTTTCTGTCTGGATAGGCACTTCCTGTTGTCCAAATTATAAAATTAAGACAACAACAGCCCTGATCCAGGTTAGGGATTGAAAGCCTGTCTCTTCTCATTTCCCCAAATGGAGTCTTACTTCTCGGGCTGTGGAGTGTCCCCTCTGGCCTCTGCCAGGGTCATCTGTTTTCCTGAAGCCAACATGATTGGGGAAGGAGTTTGTTCCTTTTCCACTGAGAGGAAGTGGGTGCTGGAGCAAGAAGCTTTGTGATGACTGCCCCCCGTGCCCTCTGGTCACGGCCCGGGGAACTGATGTGGCTGGTGTCTGCCCCCCAGTGCCCCACGGTCACTGGCCCAGGGAACTGGAGTGTGGCTGGTGTCTCTCCTGGTGCCCCATGGTCATGGCCCCGGGGAACTGAAGTATCTTCTATGGACCGCAAGATGTCCACAAGTGTCCGGCAGGGGGCGCACCGGATGGGCTCCTCAAGCAGGGGTCACAGCTGCTCCCACGCTTACCCTGGAATGGCTGGTCTTCCCTCGGCCAGGAGGAGTGGAAGCCTGTTTCTTCTGGACTCACTTCCCCTACGCCCTGATGTCTTCTCTGTGGACCCACTGTCCTATGTTGTCTGTGAGACTAGAGTCATGACCCTCCCAGGGCTGCCTCCCAGGAGATGACAAGCCCCCTCGCAGCTCTGTACTTCCAGGGGAAGAGGGAACAGTCCAGATGTGGGGCAATTAGGCCTACACTGTCAGCAGTTGTGCTATCTTCTACCACACATTGTGGATCGTGAGCCAGGCTCTGGGGGACAGGACAGTGGGCAGGACACACACAAAGGCATGGGGACCAGGCTGGGCAGTGAGGTCCCAGCCCTGCGTGGTGAGTTCCCTGATCAGCAGGGAACATGCTGGAGCACTTTGGGGGCGGGGGGATCTGTGAGAGCTTGGAGTTGGCCTTGCGTGAGACAGAAACAGCGGTCACGCTCTTTTCTCAGCTCAAGAGTCCAATCTCAGCTGCTTAGTGCAACCAAGGAGGTAGGGGTGGGAGGAGGAACCAGAGGAGAGCCCAGGATCGGCATGCTGGGCCTGAAGGCTCTGGGGAGAGTGGCCTGTCCTGGGGGTGCTGAAAGGACAGCGCCCAGACTGGTGGCCCAGCTCCAGGTCCATAGCACAGGGTCTCCCTAGACGGGAGCTGGGTGCTGTGTGCATCTGGATTTTTCCACTCCTCTTTTCTGGATCCCATCAGTGCAGTCTTGGCAAAGATGGCTTAAGCCTGAAAGCTTTCCCATCTGTTTTTAAATAAATGAAATTCCTGTCCTTGCATGGAATTCACCCCAACTGAGCATTTTTTTTTTTTTTAAAGATTTTATTTACTTGACAGAGAGAAACACAGCAGAGGGAGTGAGAGAGGGAGAAGCAGGCTTCCCGTTGAGCAGGGAGCCTGATATGGGACTCGATCCCTGGTCACCGGGATCATGACCTGAGCCGAAGGCAGTTGCTTAACCAACTGAGCCACCCAGGTGCCCCCCAACTGAGCATTTTCAATGAACTGCTTCCCCAGTTGTGGGGGTGGAGGGCACTGTTGACCCGGTTGCTGACAACTGGACAATGGTGTGCATGGCACAGAATTGGAATCATACATGTTCAGTGAGCCAGCTCATTGCAAGGACATCCTAAACAGAAGAAAACAAGATTTTAGGGGCGCCTGGGTGGCTCAGTTGGTTGGGCGACTGCCTTCGGCTCAGGTCATGATCCCAGAGACCCGGGATCGAGCCCCGCATCGGGCTCCCTGCTCGGCGGGAAGCCTGCTTCTCCCTCTCTCACTCCCCCTGCTTGTGTTCCCTCTCTGGCTGTGTTTCTCTCTGTCAAATAAATAAAATCTTAAAAAAAAATAAAAGAAAACAAGATTTTAAAGCTTTGCTATGGGATTCACCTGCCGGAACCTCTGGGAAATGTGTCAGACATTTCTGGGGTCTGCTGTTTGAGACAAGAGAGCACAGGGCTCGGGGGAAGTAAAGGTGTGCCTGCATCCCTATCAGACTCCCCTCCAGCCTGCCCAGCAGTGCTCCCACTGAAGGGGCCTCCCCCAGGAGGCTATGAAGGCAACTGGTCTCTCCTTAATGTCACAGAATGCCAGAGAGCCTGGATGTTGCTCCCATCTCAGTGCTTGTATGTTTGCAAAAATGATAGCTGGGAATTGCTCCTCCCTCCTCTGTGAACTAACCCTACCCACGGGCCCACTTCATCTCAAGCCCTGAGAAGGGGCTCCCCCAGGAGGGTTAGGCCCAGTTTAGGTGGCACCCTATAGTCTGGGTTCTCTGTTACCAGGATGATGGAACACGAGGGCTGCTCAGTGGCTGAGGAGTGGGGAGAGTCAGCAAGGGCAGCTTTTCTCTTTTGGAGATATAGGTGGCCATGCCCCTTCCCTCGAGCTGACCAGGGGGCTCCCCCTTCCTCAGCCTGGGCTTAGCTGGGGGTGCACACACTCAAGAGACTGCAGCCATTTGGGGGCACACCTTCTGAATGCTGGTGGTCACAACTAATGACCGGGCACAGAGGCAGGGTGGTGGGAGTCACGAGTGTGGCCTCGAGGTTGCACCTGTGCACACAGATGTATGGGCCATAGTGGCACTCCATCTCCAACATTCTAGACTACTTACAGATTAGACCATTCTGTTTTCTGCTGACTATGGAAGAAAAGGCCACATGGCCTCTAGCTTTGAAACTGAAAGGGCAAACAACATAGCTGATCCAGCGCCACGGACAGGGCTGTTTTATGAGCCAAGTTTCTGAGGAGGACAGTGCCAGCTACAAATAGGGCCTACCTTAGCAGACCCCACAGTCCTGGGCAAATGTGGGAAGAGGCTGGATGTGGTCCGGAGAGGCACCTGCTGCCAGCACCACCCAAGGTGGGCAGAGGGAGGCTTCAGCGAGTGGGGGCAGGGTGAGGAGTGTCCTTGTGGAGTGCACAGGGGCTTCTTGGTGATTGAGGAATGAGCCCTTTGGCTTCCCAGAAGGTTCCAGAAGGAAGCCCCCCCCCCCCAAACCATGGTTCCCTGGCTAGAGGAGACAAGCTCTGCCTACTCAAGAGGACATCCTGCCATCTGTGCCCAGAACCTGCCCTCTTTGTCCTGGACTATGGCGCCAGTGTCCTCCCAGCCTCTGGCCTCTGTCTTGCTCTGGGGCAGACACACCCAGGTCCTTTCAGGGGTCTGCAGAAGGAAGTCCAGGCCCCTTGGAGTGAGTCTCTCAGGTCTCACCTCTCTGACCACCTCTGCCCTTCTACCTGCTGCAGGGGCCTCTACAAACCCTCCCTTTCCCCTGTTCTTCCCTTCCAGGACTCCACCAAGGTCCAATTCAGGCCATCTCTTAAGAAGTCTCCCCAGATGCCTCTCTCTACACTCAGGGAACCTGGGTCTAGGGGCTCCTCATCACTGGCTCACTTAGAGGCCAAGCACAAAAGGTCCTGGTGGGGGGGACTTAGCGGAGATTCTAGCGAGGACCGGTGCCCACACCTCCGTCCTGTTGCTAGGTGTCCTGTCCAGGGGTCCAGCTGGTAGGAATTAACTGGGGCCAGGCGCTGGCTGGGCTTTGAGATCCTAGGGAGAGCTGGGGGCCGCTCAGGCGCTGAGCTTGTCTGATCAGGGGATGACCAGGGGGCCAGATTCCCTGGTCAGGGCACACGGGGCTGCGGGGACCGGGCCCGGTAGGCCCGGGTGGCCAGACGCCCCGGAACAGCCCGGTCCTCTTCATCTGCTGTTTCCGGCGTCCCCTCTCTTCCCTCCCCTGGCCGGCGCGGCGTCGCAGGGGTTAACGGGGGCGGGGCGAGGCGGCGGGCGGAGCCAGGTGGCCGCCGCGTCCCCGCGCGCGGCCGGGGCCGGCAGGAGCGCGGAGCCGCTACCGCTGCCGCCTCGGCCATGCGGCTCCGGGGCCGGGGGCCTGGGCTCGGGCCCGCGCCGCCCCCTGCGCGCCTCCCCCGCTGAGCCCGCGCCCGGCCGGGGCGCCGCCCGGCACCATGGTGCAGAAGTCGCGCAACGGCGGCGTGTACCCCGGCCCGAGCGGGGAGAAGAAGCTCAAGGTGGGCTTCGTGGGCTTGGACCCCGGCGCGCCCGACTCCACCCGGGACGGCGCGCTGCTCATCGCCGGCTCCGAGGCTCCTAAGCGTGGCAGCATCCTGAGCAAGCCGCGCACAGGAGGCGCGGGCGCCGGGAAGCCCCCCAAGCGCAACGCCTTCTACCGCAAGCTGCAGAATTTCCTGTACAACGTGCTGGAGCGGCCGCGCGGCTGGGCGTTCATCTACCACGCCTACGTGTGAGTGCGGGGGCGCGGGGGGCGCGGGGAACGCGGGGGTCGCGGGGGACGCGGGGGCGGTCGGTGCTGGCGGCCCCTGGCGCGCGACTGCGGGCGGCTGGGTGCCTCTGTGCATCCGAGCGCCCGCGTCGCTCACGCGGGTGCCGGGGTCTGAGCCCGGAGGACGGCGTTCCCTGGCCGGAGCGAGGGGCGGAGATGTTAGAGTGCGGATCCGAATTCTGGGGTCCCGGCGTCCAGGCCGGAGTGGGGGCGCCATCCCCCTACCAGCAGCGGCCTGCTTGGGTTGCATCAGCCCCTCCCCCGCAGGATGGGGGGGGATGTGCGGCGCCCCAGCCTCCCCTCCTTGGCCTGAGGCCCCTCCCCACGGCCGCTGCGCCGAACAAAGGGCCGGCCGGGAGGGAGGGTGGCGCTGCCTGTCCTGCCACCGCATCTGGACCCCTTGAGGCCCCCTTTGGGCTGGGGTACCTCCAGGAAGGGGGCGAGGGGTGGGGGCAGGGCTGACTTACGGGGCTTCAACCCCCAAGCCGCTTACTCTCCAACTAGTGTGAGCTTCTGGGTTGCTGGAATGGGGTAGAGGGTGTCCTAATCTTACTTACCCCTGCGGCCAGGGCTCTGGGGGGGGGGGGTTGTTGACTGTCTTGCCCCAGGGTGCCTGTACTCATCTTTGTCCAGCCTGTGGCCCCCACCCTTGCCTCCACCCAGCACAGCCCTGACCCCTCTGTGCTGTTGGGACCTGGAGGAGCCGCAAGAGGCCTTCTGCACTGGCTCCCATTCTGGGCTCTGGAACCCCTCCTGGGTGGATGGATGCCCAGGAGGAGGGGTGCTGCTGTCCTGAGCCCACCATCCCTGGCCCTGTGTTGTGAACTCCTGGCTCCCGGGTCAGGTGCAGTGGTCTCAGGCCCACACTGTGTGCGGTGTTAGGGCAGGAGGTCTGTGTGGCCTGGCCTGCAGCATGGGTGGGCAGGTGGTCTCTGAGCAGGCAGGCAGCTCCCTCCCATCCCAGCTAGACTGGGGCCGGAACTCGGCCATTTTGCATGAAAGAGGCATTTTGGGATGGGAGTGAGGAACGGATTCTGGAAACCATCTCCAACCATGTTCCCCCGCTGGGATGACAGAGAGTGTGTCCATGGACCTGTGCGTGTATGCTCTGGACAGACCCTCCATGGGATGGGGGAAGAAGACCCCCAGGGGGGAAGTGCCTGGCTGCTGGAGGGTAGGGTGTCCTGAGGGGAGACCACAGCCCTGGCAGGTGCCTTGGGCACTATCCGCAGCCCCAGCGCTGAGCCATCATGGGAGGCAGGGGCTTCCCTGGCACCATGAGCACCCTTCCCCACCCCTCGCCCGCCCCAGTCGGGCAACTCGTGTCCTTCCCATGTAGGCGTGCTCAGGCATGCTGTTCATCCTTGGAAGAGCCCAGTGTCTCCTCACCAATGGCTCTCCCGCTACCACCTCCCTTCCTGGCTGTGGTCGTCCAGGTCCCCCACCCCACCTCCAGTATGTGGTCAGAGCCTACCCCACAGTCCTGCAGTCTGGCGTCCCTCTCCGGCCGGTGGTATGGCTGCTGGAGGGTTTGCTTGCCTTGGCCTCACACGTCTTTGGCCAACAGGATATCTTAGGGTCCCTTGTGTGTGGCTCTGTCTTCAGCCCTGAGTAGCTTCTCCTGCCTGGGCCCGAAGTGGCCAGCCCTTCCGTGCCCCCTTAGAGCTGCAGCCTCCAGAATGGGGCGCTGCGCGGAAGGAAGGCCAGGTCAGGCTGCTTCTCCTGTGTGAGCGTGTGTGTGTCCGTGAGCCAGGGTAGGGAGGCCTGTAGCAGCATGTGGGGGCTTCCCCATTGGGGGCACAGGCTATCTTGAACTCCCTTTGCCCCCAGCTCACTGGCAGGGGGACCCTGTCTGGGGAGTGGGGGAGGCAGGAAAGGATCGGGCCTTGTGGAGGTGTGCTGAGAGGGAGAAGCCGCTGTCCTAGGGCGGGCCCCCTGGACTCTCCCCTGAGTGCCTGCCAGTTGCTACTCATTTGCCCATCCCCCAGGTCCGCAGGCGTGCAACTCTCCACTGTCCCTAGGCCCAGCCCTATCCCAAATCAGGATGCCCTCACTGCTGCCCTGCCGCCTGTCTCTGGCCCGAGGATGTGGCCACCCTGGGACGTCCCTGCCCATTTTGGACTGGCCTGTGTGCGTGCAGCATTTGCTTTGCTGAATTCATTAATTAGACGAAGTTCAAGGCTGTCTTCCCTGCCTGGTGCTGAGCAGAGCCTGAGGAAGGCCATGGAGGGCAGGGACCAGGCCTCCTCCATCTGTCCTGGCTGGAAGGGGTCCCTGGGGCTGGGGCAGCACTGAGCCCTCCTGGGCCACTGTTCTGCTGCTCTTGCCACCAAAGCCTGGCTTCTGGAAGCTGGAGGTGTGCCAGTGGATCCTGGTGGGGGCAGTGGCTATCAGGTGGGGGGTGGGGGGAGGGAGGCGGCTTTCCAGTGGTTCCTCGCCAACCCTCTGTGGGAGGGGCTTTCTCCGAGGACCTGCCTCTGGGAGCAGCCCTGTGTGAGCTTCTGCAGACACCAGCCTTCCCTGAGGCAGCAGGGATCCCACTTAGAGGTGTGGGCCTGCCTGGGTCGAAACTGCTGCGACCCACCCCTCCCAGCTCTGAATTCCTTGGAGAGTCCCTTCCTCTGCCTGGGTGGGGAGACTCTGCTCTGTGGGATAATTCAGCCCGACTTAGATGGGCAGCCCAGGCTGTGCATGGATCTGGGGGGCAGTGACGGGGCCCCCGGGTGGGAGGATGGCCACACGCTTGTCAGCACCAGGTGGGGCCCCACATTGAGGAGCTGGGCTGTGTGGGGTGGGGACGGGGTCCAACTCAGCAGCAGGCAGTCCTGCAGACCCTCAGGCCAGAGTCTCGGGCTTGAGGGCCTGTGCCCCCTGAGAGCAGGGGCATCTGTGTGTAGGGGATTTTCTGGGTCTAAGGTCTGGAGTTTTCATGAGTTTCTCAGAGGGGATGTGAGCCACAGCAGAGGCCTAGACGGTCCGGGTGGGTGGGGCTTGTGGGCCTGCTCCCTGCAAGTCCACAGGGGATCCCCTGGATCAGGTGTGACCCCCGTTCTTTTCAAGGGGATCCCCTCTGCGTGGTCTTTCTGTGGCTGAAGGTGGGCATGGGAATGTGCCTGCCATGTGTTGGTCTCATGTGGCTCTCCTGGAGCCACACTGGTGGGGAAACTGAGGCCAGGCAAGGTTGAGTGAGCTCCAGCACTGTCCCACTCAAGCTGAAAGGGGTCTCCGCCTTGGAGGTCTCACACCTTGCGTGACCTTTCCAACATCTGAAAGCCACTTTGAGTTGTTGGGATGAAACTGTTCAAAATAGTCTGAGGAGGACTGAGCGTGTGGAGGTCGCTGTGCGACTCGCTTTTTGTGAGTTGTTTCTTCTTGGGCTGGGCCACGAAGCCCTCTCTGTCCTCAGCTGGCCTCTGCCTTGGGGTCTGTGCTGGGGGCCACTGGGAACGGTGTGATCTGTGGTCCAGGGTCTCAGCATCTGCTGCGGTCCCCTGCGTGGTCTTGGCTAACCCAAGTGATGTCACGTTCTTGGCGGCCACTTGCTGTCCCCTCTCACTTGTCTGTCGCTAGAGGGCCGGCTGGGAAAAGGGGACTGGAGCCTCTGCCCGCAGACTTGGCCCTGAGTGTCGGCCACTCTGTCTCTTGGTCTGACTGCATTTGAGGGTTGAGTGTGGCCCAGGGAGGCGGCTGGGGCCCCTCTTCTGCCAACGGAGCATTCTGTTCCCAGGAGGAGGCTGGGGTCTGCGTGGCTGTATTCTTAACTGCTTTTGAGTCGCGGGCCTCTCTCCCTCCGTTCTCGGGGAGGGAGTGTCCACCGAGAGTTGGAGAATCTTATGGAAATCTCCCCAAAGCTGGGAACTCCAGGAGCGTTGTGCTTTCCAGGGAAGCCGGGGCTGACCAGACCATCCTTACTGGCAGAGTGGAGACCTCGGGCCTCCTTGCAGGATTCCCCACCCTTGCCAGGTAGTTTAAAATGAGACCAGACTGTGACCACACAGTCCCTTCTAACCACGGTGTCCACTGTGTCTGCTGCCAGGCTGCAGAGTCCTCCACACTCCTGGGTCTGCAGGCCAATGGGCTTGACAGGAAGCTCAGGGCTTGATGGTTTCCCAGGTTGGAGCAGAAAGAATCTCTGGTTTCATCAGACGTCCGAACAAGTCAAATACTCCACCTCTGAAGACTCGGGTGGGGTGGGCTAGCCATACGGGCACTGCTGTGTGCCGGGAACCCTCGGACCCCTGATGCCCAGCCCGTGATGGGAGGCACAGCTCTGGTTCTGACAAGACATAAGCCCCAGCATTTCTTCAGAGAAGCGGATTCCATCCAGACGTGGCTGGAGTGTATGAGCGGGCTCCCAGGTCACTCAGTTTATATGCTAACCCATAGATCTTGGCTAATCCCTACACTCCTGCCTGGCTGGGACGCGGGCCCCGTGCCTCTGGGCATGGCCATCGCTTGGCAGATACCCTGGGTCCCTGCTACTGAGAGCCATGGGGCTAGCCTTAGGAGTGGGCTCTCTAACTGTTCCATGGAAGGAATAGGGTCCAGAGGACTGAGCTCCTTGGGCGTTTCATGGAAGACACCAGCAGCAGGGTCTTGGGTTTGGGGAAGGCAGTCCCTACAAGGTAGAACTTTGGTACAGGACATGGTATGGGGACACTGCATGGTTCTGTGGCCTCTGAGCATCCATGGGAGGTTGGACAGGGCAGGCGGGGTGGGGGGCCAGGCCTGGGGTTCAGGCCGTGTCTTGTGCAAAGGCTCAGGATGGGGAGCGGGCCCTGGGCTGGAGGCTGCTGTACTTGGAGAGGTGAAGCTTTGAGGGGTGTTGGTGCCTGGCTCCTGGCTATTGGAGACTGCTGAGATGCCCTGCACGTGCCCCCATTAAATATTCTCGGGTACAAATGTAGGATTGTTTCTGGATGGACATGGCCAGTACATATATTAGGGACAGACACCCCACACCACCCCCATGGAGGCCACCCTGTCTCAGTTTCTACTGTCTGTCTGGCATGTTACTTACCTCCTCACTATTCGTGGTGCGATGTTACCCGGCGGAGGTGGTTCAGAGGGTACGTCAGGGTGAAGGGCCGTGAGTGGTGGGGGCCCCCGGCTCCGGGCTGGCCTGCCTGGGCCCCTGCTTCCACCGATTCCCCCAGACCCCGGACCCTGAGTTTTCTTGTCTATAACTTGGGCTAAGAACTCTGATCACGGGGCGCCTGGGTGGCTCAGTTGGTTGAGCTACTACCTTTGGCTCAGGTCATGATCCCGGAGACCGGGGATCGAGTCCCACATCGGGCTCCCTGCTCCACGAAGAGCCTGCTTCTCCCTCTCTCACTCCCCCTGCTTGTGCTCCCTCTTTGGCTGTGTTTCTCTCTGTCAAATAAATAAAATCTTAAAAACAAAAAAAAGAGCTCTGGTCACTTTCTGTGAGTCACCGACTGGCGGCTCGGTGCGTGTGAGGCTCTCAGAGCTTGCGGTCGTCGCTCTTCGGTCTCCGTGGCCGTGGTTCAGCCGAGCAAAAAGCTGGTGCAGGCCGGATAGTGGACAGCCAGGTGGATGGAGATTGGCCTGTCCTCACAGCTCCTGTGGCTGCCCGTGCCTCAGCCCTGCCCTGGCAAGGCCGCGACCCCCCCAGCTGGTTGCTGGGCCGGGATCTAGACATTCGTGGCTGCTAATAGTGAGGCCACATGTGTACATGCGAGGCCACCTGGCGCTTCCAACGCAGGCTGGTCTGTTGGTGCCGCAGCCTGGCCGTTTCCCTGAAGGGCTTTCCTGCTCCGCAGTGGCCTGGGTCTCAGGACGTGTCTTCCCGCTGGCGGCTGGGCTGCGTGCCTTCCTAGCACCCTGAGCCTCCAAACATGGAGGTGGGATCGTGTTCGGCTTGGAACGCGACGTTGCAGCACGTTGTATTGATGGGTCCTCGAGGACCGCTGGACTCTGCCTGGGCGTCCTGACCAACCTCACTGTCCTTGGCCAAGTCATGTGGGGGCCTCGGTCCATGCAGGCCTCATGGTGGCGCCCACCCCGTGCTGCACTGTCCACAGAGCGTGGGAGCCACCACTGGGCTCTGCTTCTTTCCCCTGCAAGCCTGGAGCTCAGCCGTGTTTTCTGCCAGCGAGGTGCCGACAGCTCCAGCCGTCCCTTAGAACCGTGCCTTGTTGGTGGCGATGCCCCTGCTGTCGCGGGAGGAGGACGTGTGTCTGCTTGTTGTGGCTGCGTGGCGCCTGTCTACCTGTCCAGCGAGGCCAGAGCACTCAGCTGAGGTGGAAAGAAGAGGGTCGTGCGGACCTGAGGTTGTCCTCACAGAATAGCGTCTTCAGGCGGGGGGAGGCTTTGGAAGCAAGCCCTTGTTCTGGAAATGACTCAGTTTTCACCTTGCTCCCCCTGGCCTTATACTCTGAAGGGGCGATGCATCCCTCTGACCCGTCCTCAGCACCCTTCTGGCTCAGCAGTGGGTCCCCAACACGAGTTTGCTGTCCTTCATTACTTCCCGTGGGTATGTGCCTGAGTGGGTCAGGGGCAGACTTGACTTTCCCTCAAGCCTGTCTCTTCCTTTTGTGAATTTAAAACGCTGTGGCGAGGGGTGCCTGGGTGGTCGGTCAATGTCTGGCTCTTGTTCTCAGTTCGAGTCTTGATCTTGGTTGCGAGCTGGGCTGCACGGAGCACGCTGGGCTCCATGCTGGGTGTGAAAAAGAGTCATGACCAGAGTTCGAGGGGGCAGTGGTCCAGGGGTTGTTCAGCAGGTGGACTGGCCCGGGCTTGGGGGGAGGGAGGGCTAGGGTTTCTGTTGTATGAAGCTGGTCTAGATGATGCTTTTCATCCATTCAGAAGGCCGGGGCTGAGGCATCTGGGGTGGCAGGGCCCCTGGAGTGGGAACTCTGGCTGAGCTGGGACCTGCTTCCTGAAGGTTTTGTCAGCCCCGAGGCTGGCAGGTTACCTGGAAGGTCAACATTTCTGGAAGAATGAGGTGCTTCTAACACGATTAGCTCTAAGTATGTTTGTATGGGTTTCTGTGCAGGAGTCTGGCTGAGCATGCCAGGATGAGTCCTTGTTGGGAACCCGTGGGGACGAGGCTGGGGGTGTGTGGTGGGGACGGGGGGCTCAGCACAGTCACCGACGGACACCGTCCGCAGGGCTGAGTACTGGTTAAGGGACCAGCTGTCAGAACTGTTGTGCACCGGGCCTCACACTTTCCTGGTGGAGGGAGGGGAACATGGCCCTCGGGTCAGGGACGCAGGATCCCGGGTGGGCTTAAAGCTAATGTTTTCTCCTAGGCCCTGGTTAGTGTGGGGCTCCATCATGGGAGCCGTCAGATCTTGGAAAGGGGGTCTTCTAACTCTTCCTTGAGTCTCAGATGATGAACAGGGATGGGGAGAGGATTGTTCTCAGGTTCTTTCCACACCTGCTGTCCATCGGCCCCCCAGTGTTGAGGTCAGGGCCCCAGGGGAGCAGTCATGGGTCCAAGGCCACTCGATGACAAGTGAGGCAGCTGGGATTCAGGCCGAGCCAGTACTGGGCTACAGGGCCTGTGGCTTCTCCAGCAGCCCCCACATGTGGCGTGGGGACTCCTGCTCTTGGGGGGTGACCTGCCCATGGAGGGGTCTGACTCCTTTTCAGGTCCCACTGCTTAGCCTCTGGCTTGGCTGAGGGAAGGAGATGCTGGGGGCAGGGCAGGGCCCTGCCTTTCCTGCCGCCCATGCAGTGGCCATGAGTGTGGGGCCATGGTGACTGCTCTTAGGGGAAATGAGGGTGGGTATGGGTCTGTTCCAGGCCAGCCCAGAGTCTGACCACGGCCTCAGGACATGCTTCAGGGTTGTGTCATTAGGCTCTACCCATCACCGACTTGAATAAAATCAGATGTCTAATTCTTTTGGATTCCTTGGAATACTTTTCTCACTGTACAGAAAGTCCTAATGGGAGTCACTGGGCACAGTGTCCCCGATATCTGTCAGTCATCCATGATGGCCGCAGGTTGGCAGCTCGCCATGGAGCTGGCCGTGGAGTGTCCTCCTTGATGGGCCCTGGCCATGTGCGGCACACTGCTGTCCCCCCACCCTCTCCCCTAGGTCTCATCTGGTTTGCTTTTTCCTTCCATGGAACTCAAGAGCTCAGAACGCCTGAGTTTGCTTTTCCATTCAGGCTTGGAAAAAAAATATTTGAATGGTTCATAAGAGGAAAAGGCCAGTTTCTCCTGGGACCCCAGGCGCGGGTGGGGGTGGGGGAGGTGGTGAAGGGCTTCAGGAAGCACAGAGAGAAGCTGGGTCAGCAGAAGCAGGTGTGGGGGTGAGAGGAGCTGTCTCCTGGCAGGAAGCCTGCCTGGGTCCAGAGTTTAGAAGTGTGTTCACCTGCAGAGACCGGAGGCTCCCGCAGGAGGCAGGGCCTTACCCTGACCCAGCCATTTTTCATGTGCCTAAGGGCAGAGTGGGGAAGTGGGAGCCTTTGAGAGCTCAGTTCCCAGGTGGGCGGGAGAGGCCCCAGGCGGGTGGGGGAGAGGCCCCAGGTAGGGGAGGTGGGTGAGGGTGCTGTCCATGGTTCTGAATGTGAGCCCTTGGGCCTATCTCCTCAAGGACCCCAGCTGAAAAGCCCCTGGAGCTGGTTGGCCCTGGGGAAGGGGCTGGGTGGCCCCTCCCCTGAACAGCTCGCTTCTTTCTCTAGATTTAGCTGCTGGTGCCCTCAGGGTTCTTTCCTCTCAGTTAGCATTTTTTTTTTTTAAAGATTTTATTTATTTGACAGAGAGAAACACAGCCAGAAAGAGAACACAAGCAGGGGGAGTGAGAGAGGGAGAAGCAGGCCTCCCACTGAGCAGGGAGCCCGATGTGGGACTCGGTCCCGGGTCTCCAGGATCATGACCTGAGCTGAAGGCAGTGGGTTAACCAACTGAGCCACCCAGGCGTCCCGCATTTTTTTTTTTTTTAAGATTTTATTTATTTATTTGACAGAGAGAGATCACAAATAGGCAGAGACGCAGGCAGAGAGAGGAGGAAGCAGGCTCCCTGCTGAGCAGAGAGCCTGATACGGGCCTCTATCCCAGGACCCTGAGATCATGACCTGAGCTGAAGGCAGAGGCTTTAACCCACTGAGCCACCCAGGCGCCCCTAGTTAGCATTCTTGCTGGTGTATCCAAGAGGGTCCTCTCCGAGGTATATGGATTAATTAGCTGAAAGCTGAATTAATGTGGCATGACTGCGGATCAGGTGCGTCATGGCAGGCAGCCCGATCTAAGCTTCTGAAGACAGCCGTTTGCTGTGCTGCGTTACCTCCTCTGATGACAAAGATAATACGTGCCCACTGTAGGGCGTTGAGATGATGCTGACAAGTGCAGGAAGAACATTTGTCTCCCTGATTTATTTTCAAGCATCTGTGCCCATCTAGGCATTTGTTAAACAAGAGCGGATGCAGGCTTCTATCGTCCTTTTTCGTGTTAATGACATACTGTGGGATTTCCCCGTGGGCTTAGATGTGCCTGTTCGGCAAGGGTGAGGCTTTGTCTCTGAGAAGAGCTGGGGGGGTTGTATGTGACAAGGGACCCGTCCCTGACTCCTCTTACTCTGTGCCCCTGCTGGCCTGTAGCCTGGGAGGAGACAGTGGCTGTGGGCTCTGGCCTCGAGAATGGACCCCAAGCACATGCCTGGTGGCTACCTGATGGCGGAGGGGAAACCAGAACTGGCCCAGGAGGGCTTGTGATAAAAAGAGGTCCTGCTGTGGGTGAGTCCTCTGTCACTGGAGGCATGGAGTGGAGTCCGAGAAAACTCTCCCTGGGAGGTTTTTAGGGGACCATGTGCTGGAGCTATGAGCTCTGGGAGCACGGGGGTGGGCCAGCCTGGGTGCCAGGTCGGGGGTCTTCAGGAAGAGTCTGGGGGACACTGATACTGGGGGCAGCAGAGTGGCTGTCCCATCAATCTGAGGCGGCAGTGGGGTGGGGAGGCCAGGGTGTGAGGGGCCCTCGATCTGGGGCAGCATGTTGGGGTGGCCTAAGACCCTCAATGGGTTCCTGGGCTCGTTCTGTAGGGTGTGGTCCTCCTGATCCCTCTGTTGAGCACCTTCCCCCCAAAAGCTGATGTCTCCTTGGCAGATGACAGGTTCTGCTAATTGTATCTGCACCCCGGAGCTCACAGCACAACAGTGTTGCCTCAGGGGACCCCCGCACCCTGCTTCCTCACCAGACTTCCCTGGGACTATGCAGACAGACTGTCCTTCCCCAGACCTCTGCTGTTCCTTGTGGGCCATGGCCTTGTGTTTCATGAGCTGCGTTGGCCCCGTGTAGGTTCATGTGTGGCCAGGCTCCCCAGAGAGGGCCATGTCCCTCCTGGTCTCAGGACCCCCATGCTGTGCCTCTGGAAGCCGTCTGGGTCCCTCTGGGACATGGGTTTCCTGTCCACGGGACCCTTCTTGACCCTGGCTCCTGTCCTGTCCAGCGGTGTTTGCAGACCACACAGTAGGCACCTCTGAGCCTTGTCTGAGGGGAGCTGTGGGCTGCTCTCTAGCCGAATCTGACCTCAGGAGGGCTGTCTTCGTCCTTGGGAGTCAGGAGGCCTGCCCCACCCTTGTGTGTGGAGTCAGGGGCCAACTGAACGAGCAGGGGAGGAGCTGAACAGACCCCTGCTTGGAGGGTACCAGCACAGCAGGCCTGTCCAGATCCAGGAGGAGGAGGAGGCGGCCCTGTGATGGATGTGCAAGCAGAAAAGAGCTTCAGGCCATAAGAACAATGTGTGGAAGGGCCCTAGGGCTGGGAAGCTGGCTTGGGGAGGCTGAGAAACTGACAGGAGGGGAGTGAGGCACACTTCTATGGTCTCAGCGGTGGGGGTTAGGGTCCTTGTGAACTTGGGGTTTCTGATAGGTGAATGGCTAGGGAGAGATGCATGGTTCTCTGACCTGATAGAGACCATGGCCAAGGTCTTGGAGGGACAGGGGCCATCCTGGGGTCACTGGCCGGTAGGGAGGCATAAGGGGATCTCCTGAGAGCACCTTCTTGCCCTGGGTGCTAGGAGAGGAAGGGGCATTGGTGTGATTGGCCTGGCTCTGGAGTGGCCCTGGAGCTCTAGGCCCGGGTGTGGGAGAGGGGTAGGGCTGGCCAAGTCTGTTCACGGGGCCTTGAGTGCTGAGCCAGAGGCTGGACTTTCTGAGGGGCTGAGGCTTCCTGGGTTGGGGCTTCTCAGACACGAGTCTTGTATCGACCACTTGCTGTGTGTGAGGCACTGTCCCAAGTGTTCACTTGTCACCTCCCCATGGGCTTTGGCTCCGGTGGGGGCCTGGGCTGCCCTGGGGGAGGGTCTGGGCGACGCTGCACGCATAGGTGAGCCTTGGCTCCGGAAGAGGGGTCTCGGGAGCTGGCCTCCTCCTCCTTCCAACCCTGGCAGGATCTCACAGTGATTCTTCCCGTTCGTGTATGCCTGGAGTGACCGTCAGCAGTCCGGGCTCTCCATCACTCCTGGAGATTGGAAGTGGCAGTGGGTCTGGGAGGCAGAGCAGTTTATTAGGGGGGAAATTAGATTCCAAGTCCTAATGGACAAGGCGGGCAGGAGGCTCCTGGGGGCCGGGCAGCGAGTCTGGGCTAGATGGCCCGCTGTGGCCTCACACTGGCTGATGCTCTCTCAGGCTGGGCCTCGCCGGGCTTCTGGGCCACCCAGGGAGGCACAGACTTACTGCAGTGAGGAGAAGAGGGTGCTCATGCTCCACCCCGGATGGCCATCACAAGCTGCTCCAGAGCCTCCATTTTGCCATCTGTAACGTGGGTGAGGACACGTCTTGCTGTCAGTCATGGGCACACAGTAGCCTCACTGTGCATGCTGGCCTGTCAGGGGAGGCTTGATGTCAGAGACCCTTCCCCACCTTCCAGAGAGCAGCTGGCCGGGGCTGGGGTGCAGTGGTGGGCTCATGGCCTTCTCTCATCCAGGCTACGTACTGTTAACGTTGATTTCATTACTTATGGGAACAAGATGAACAGCCCTGGCCATCTCCTGCACTAGTGTCTGGGGACGGTGACGGTGTCTGGGGTGTGGGCCCGGGCCCGGGGGCTTCGTCCTGCCTCGGCTGTGGCACCCTCCCTGTTGACCCCAGGAATGAGGTCACAGAGGCTCTGTCCTATTTTTCCAGAAAGTAAATATTCTGTGCTGTCAGATGGAGCGAGGGTATGGGTGGGGGAGACGGAAGCAGAGGCGTGTCTCCCTGGAGGTGGGGGCTGCCCCTCTCTCGCGTGCACACACATGTGGGCACACCTGTTCGGTGGCCCCCAGGACCGGCGAGTGGTGGCTACAGGCTGACTGCCACAAGGGGGCTTGTTGGCTGACTTGTGCCCCTCCACTGCCCTCCATCCCTCGTCCCTCGTCCCTCCCGTCAGCTCCTGTCTGCTCCAAGCCCTGCCCTCTGCCCACGCCCCATACATTAGAAGCTCAGCAATCGGGGCCCTGCCCTGCCTCTGTGCTCCGAGCGCAGGCTGTGGCTGAGGTCCCTTTTTTTTTTTTTTTTTTAAAGATTTTATTTATTTGACAGAGAGAAACACAGCCAGAGAGGGAACACAAACAAGGGGAGTGACAGAGGGAGGAGGAGGAGCAGGCTTCCTGCAGAGCAGGGAACCTGATGTGGGACTCGATTCCGGGTCTCCGGATCATGACCTGAGCCGAAGGCAGTTGCTTAACCAACTAAGCCACCCAGGCACCCCTGAGGTCCCTTTTGACATCTGGCTGAGATCTCTCCTGCTGCTGGGTGAACATGGTCCGTTTTCTGTGGGCCCTGCGCGGTGCTGGCAGGCACGGGTAGTATGCATCAGACCAGGGGGTTGTCCCAGACGGTGCTACCTCTCCAGGTAGTCCCTCCCCTCACTGTTCTGGGGAGTGCCCTCTGAGGTCCTTCTCACCTCCCCCCACCTCATGCCTTCCATCCTGACTCCCCTCCCCTCCAATCTGGGGCTGAGGACTGGCTGCTTGAGATACTTGTCTCCTTGGCAACCATGGGGGCTGGAATTCACTGTGATAAGCACCCTCTGGGGCTGGGCTGCGGGAGAACCACCCAGTCCTGGCCCCCGGGATGCCTCCCACCTCCCACCTCCCTCCTTTCTTTCCTGGGGCCTGGACAGTGCCCAGGCTGGAGGGGCGGGCTCACAGGAAGCTTGCAGCTATGGAGCGGGCTCCCAGCCTTGGGGCGGGGTGGGTAGAGCTGCTCCCCTGTCCCTATCGGAAGCAAGAAGACCGGCCATCCTGGGCCAGCAGAGCAAAGATGTCTACCTGAATTTCTTCTTACAAGCCGCGTGAGTCCTCTGGGGCCTGGAGGAGCCGGCATTCTGAGCCCATGGCATGCCGTGAGGGGACCCATGTGGGTGCAGGTGGTGGTCCCCAGGCACCTCTCCTCTTCTCACACCTCTTCTGAGGATCAGAGGTGGGCAGAAGCGTCCTTTCCTGCCACAGCCGTCAGGAGCAGAGACTCAGGGAAAGAGCAGGCAGGGGCATGGCCACCTTCAGATCCCTGAGCATTGGTGGGTAGCTCCAGGTCTGTCCAGGGCCCCTCAGCAGCTGCAGGTGACCGCTCCTGGCCTGCAGGAAGGGTCACCTGTGTCCAAGCTGGCCCCTCCCTCTGGCTCCCAGGGCTGGACCCACTTAGGTATATGTCTGCATCACCAAGGACACTGTCTCGGGTCCCCTACCAGCTTCCTGAGCCTCAGTTTCCCCCTGTCTAAAATGGGCATGAGTGTGGACCATAGCAGGGGGCTGGTGGGGTCCCTGGTCCCTAAGGCACCTGTAGCCAGGAAGGTGCCCGGAAATAAATATATTCTCTGCTGTTTAGCTACATGTAGGTGGGGGCGAGGGATGTAATCGCTGTCTGGAGGCCTTCCTCTCCAGATCTGGGGGGACCTAGTCCTGGGCCTGGAGGTGGGGCTCACGTGGCAGGTGCCTGCTCTCCCTGGGGCTCTGCTTGGTTTTGCTGTGGCCTCACGCGCTGCCTGCCTCCCTCCTCCTCCTCCTCATGGGTGGGCCAGGCCCACCTCTTCCCGCCTGCCGTCTGGGGCCATCTGTTCTGAAACCTCAAAAACAGGGCGGCTGCTGCTCAGAGTTGGCTCTGCTCCCCTGGCCGAGCAGGAATGTTTCCAGGGTCCGGCTTTGGGCTTTTCTTCTCCTGAGTGTGGCTCTGCAGCTTCCAGTCATGGCCTGCTGGGAAGGGTGGCCCATCCATGGAGCATGGCCAGGCCATTCGGAATGTCCCAGGATGCTGATCAGAGCTGCCCACAGGAAGCAGAACAGAGGCCCTGGTCACCTTGGGACTTGGGTTTTGTCTTTTGCACTTCAGGGGAATGTTTTCTTACAGTGTGAATCTGAGCGTGGAGTCTGATCCCCTGCACACAGGTGATAGCAACACCAGGCTCCCCCTACCCCATTCTCCCATCTCCCTCCCAAGAGGTCAGACTTGCCCCCTGCCGAGTCCCAGAACCGGTCATCTTCCCTGTCTCTGGGCCACCACACGCACTCTTCCTTTCTCCCTTCTTGGCCCCACCTGCTCCTCTTCACCTTCGTGGAGGAAAGTCTGCCAGATTGTGTGTCTCCCCTGGGTGCCCTTCCTCCTATGGGTGATACACCCAGACCTCCAGGGTCCTGACCCAGAAGCCTGGGACCTCCACGTCCTCTGTGCCGGGCAGATCCTCTGTGTGCGGGAGCGACTCCCCCACTGACTAACTTGGGAGAAGATAGCACCAGGGAGAGAATCCCAGAAACATGCGTAAGGTACACGGATGTCTGGGCGTTTTTTTCCAGGGCTTGGTTAATTGAATAAATTTGTCTAATGAAAGGAAATTAATTGTGGTTTTGAAATGTGACTGCCTCTTCACTTGCATCTTGTCTGCCCGGCGGGCCCTGGCTTCGCCTCGTTATCTGCTGGGCATACGCCGGGGCCCCCTCCCCAGCCACGTGCCGAGGGACAGTCCTCGGGCTGTGTGGGGCAGGGCTGCCCGAGCTGCCCCGGGAGCTGGCCGAGGCTCAGAGCTGCTGGAGCAGCCCAGCTAGTGAGCGGACGGGACGCCGGCAGACCCGGTGGGGCCAGGCCCGACGAGTTAGTGCCCCAGCGGCTGGGCCCCGGTCACACCACGCAGAGGCCTCCTCCTGCCACCTGGGAGCCTGGTGGTCTCGACTCCTGGGGCGTCCAGAGTGGCGATGACACTAGGGAGGGGCATGGTGTGTGGGCCCCTGTCTAGCTCCCCACATGCTTTGTGCCGCTCAGGAGCCCTGGACCCAGCCCTTTGCCTCAGGCACTGTGCTCCCTCAGACTCCAGGCTCACACTGTCCCTTTGGCTGGACACCCTGGCTGCTGTGTCGGACGGGGCCTTGGCATCTGCATTGGCTGCACAGTGCCTCCTGGCTCTGCTTATTGGGAACTGGGGGCCTACTGTGCCCCCCGCTGTGCACAGCCGGGACCCAGATCTGGTGGCCAAGGCCTGGGGCAGGTGTTCGTGAAGGACTGTGCTAATTGGCAGACAGATGTGTTCTGTTTGTGAGCCTAGAAAGGGACAACTGTATGCAAGGAAGAGGACCCAGACTTATTGAGGGATATCCATGGGGCAGCCAGCATTCCCTTTCAGCGTTCTGGGAACCTTCCCAAAGCCCAAGGCTGTCAAGGCAGGAGTGTGGCGGGCGTGGTGGTGCTCAGTCCTGGGGGGCGCTGCTGGTGTGGGTGTGGGGCTCTGCCTCCCGTGCCCCCTCCGTGCCGCTGCTGACTGCCCTTGCCTTGCCCCCAGGTTCCTGCTGGTCTTCTCTTGCCTCGTGCTGTCGGTCTTCTCCACCATCAAGGAGTACGAAAAGAGCTCGGAGGGAGCGCTCTACATCTTGGTGAGCCCCTTGCTGTGGGAGCCTCTGACCCCCCAGACCTGCTCCTGCATGAGCCTGGCCTCCCCAGCAGAGACCCCCTCCCGCTCCCACCCACGGCCCTGCCCTCCGGGCCCCAGCCTGGTGGGCTCTGCTGAATCAGTGAGCAACCTTGCAGCGCCCACTGCCCAAGAGTCACAGCGCCCCCATCTGCTTCTCCCCAACATCCAGTCGCCTTGCTGCCCCTCTCTGTGTCCCCGCAGCATCTGACTGCCCACCCCACCCCGTTCCCACCTGCTCACTAGAGCCTAAGGGTCCAGGTGGCCCCCTTCCTGGGATGGTGGGGCGCCGTGGGCGCAGGGTGGAGGTGCGGCGTGGGGGTGCGGGGTGGGGGCGTGGGGCGGAGGCTGAGAAGCTGACAGCAGTTGACAGGCAGGGGCGGGCGCCATGGCAACCACAGTGTAATGTCTTTGTTGCTGTTGGTGACGGAGGGGCTGTAAGAGGAGGCTGATCCGGTCTAGAATGAACCTCAGAGGAGCTCACCTGCCCCTGCCCACCCTGAGCTCCGGCCTGGAGGGCCACACCCCCTTGCAGTTACCTGGGACCTTTCCTCAGCTTTGCCCTCCATGCCCCCCCCCCAGCTCACCCCCACTAACACTGGCTCACACAGGACGGGACACCCCCCACACACACTAGCAGTGACTCCTTCCGAGCCCTGACCCCGGCCTGGGTGTGGCTCAGTGTGGCCTCTCTTGTAGGAAATCGTGACCATCGTGGTGTTCGGTGTGGAGTACTTTGTGCGGATTTGGGCGGCCGGCTGCTGCTGCCGGTACCGTGGCTGGAGGGGGCGGCTCAAGTTCGCCCGGAAGCCCTTCTGTGTGATAGGTGAGGCTGGAGGAGTGTAGACGGGTGGCCAGCCCCAGAGACAGCTGAGTGTGCGTGCCAGCCTGGAAGGCAGGCGGACACTGTGGGCTGGCTGCTTCTGGAAGTTTCTCCCACCTGCCCCCTTGGTGACCGTGCTGTGGTGACCACGGCCAGAGTGGTGGGAGGAGGGCAGAGCTGTCAGGACAGCTGCTGCCCAGGGCAGGGCTGGCCAGGGTGGACAGTAGTGCTGCCCCTTGCCGGCCCTCTGCATGTGGCTCCTGTCCATCTGTCGGTCATCCTGGGAGGCCCCCCTCGCCTGCAGTTGGAACTGGAGGTGCAGGGGACCAGCCCTGCCTTGAGCTGCGCCGTCTCCTGCAGACATCATGGTGCTCATTGCCTCCATCGCGGTGCTGGCCGCTGGCTCCCAGGGCAACGTGTTCGCCACCTCCGCGCTCCGCAGCCTGCGCTTCCTCCAGATCCTACGCATGATCCGCATGGACCGGCGCGGCGGCACCTGGAAGCTGCTGGGCTCTGTGGTCTATGCACACAGCAAGGTGAGCTGCGCCGGCTCCCAGGCGATCCGGGCACACGGCACCCAGCCCGCCCCCTTCCCGGGCATCTTCCCGTGTGCTGCGCCATTCCCATCGGCTCTGTCCAGGGCAGCTGGTCTGTGGCACAATGTGTGGTCGTGGGGGGCCGGCACTGCCCCAACACCGGCCCCTGGAGGTGGGGGGTCAAGGTGGCTGCATCAGGGGCCTGCAGCCCTGCCCCCCAACAGGAGCCCAGCAGTCCTTCCTGTCTGAGCCCGGAGCTGGGGGCTTGGTGGATGGGAGAGGGCCAGTGTTAGTCCCCTGAAGTGCCGGGGCGCTGGTCCCCTGCTGCCCCAGGAGCCTCCTCCATGCTCAGGGAGGTCATCCCAAGTCTGCAGCCTGATTGAATGCCTGAGATTGCCGGGGGAGCACCTCAGGCCTGGGGGACAGGCAGTGCTGGCCTCCACATGGGAGGTACCCAGGTCCAGAGGCCATCCAGTGCTGGGATGGAAAACCAGGCGCCCATCTTCCCTGCCCCATGTCCAGGGCCACGCGGCCCAGCAAATGCTGGGGGCTCTTTGGAACACATTGTCCTGTAGATGCCGAGCCCATAGCACGCCTGCCCAGGGCGGGGAGCCCTCTACGCTGGCGGGGTTGGACTGGGCAGGATGCTGCCTGCTGGGCCAGGCAGCCGTGACTTGAGCCTTTCTTTCAGGAGCTGGTGACTGCCTGGTACATTGGTTTCCTGTGTCTCATCCTGGCCTCCTTTCTGGTGTACTTGGCGGAGAAGGGGGAGAATGATCACTTTGACACCTACGCTGACGCCCTCTGGTGGGGCCTGGTGAGTCCTGGCCGCTGGGGTCATTGTCCTTCTCCTTCTCTGGGGGTCCTCCTCCTGCTGCAGTCTGCACCCCCACCCCCAAGGCGACGGAGGGCTCTCTCTTGCTGGAGTGCCTCTCTGGGGCCACCTGCTGGCCAGTCATAAGCAGGATGCCCAGGGTGGGCAGCAGTGGGGGTGCATGGCTGGCGTGCAGGTGGACAGAGGCCCAGCCCCCATGGAGCCTGCGCCTGGTTTCGGCCAGTCATTGACCTTCCTTCCTTCTCAGCCACCTGTGTGTGAGACCTCTCAGCTGCAGGGGAGGAGTGGGCAGGAGGGGCAGGGGAGTTTGAAAAAGGGACACGGGGACCCCTGACTCTCCTGGGCTCCACCTTCCAGGCTGCCCCACCCAGTGGAGATCCAGAGCCTTTGGACCTGCAGCTCCTGCTCATGGCTGCCCAACTCCCAGGCTCCTGGAGGAGCTTCTTCCTGGGACTCCCTGAGTGGGGATGGTCCCATGTCTGTGAAGTGTGCCTTATGGGGACCCGGCTGTGCCCTGCAGGCTTCAGCCCCATTAGCTGGATGTCCTGGCCTGTGTCCACAGAGGTCCCCAGGCAGGGTGCTGGGGGGGCCCTCCTTTGTGGGGCTCTTCCTGATGGAGCTGAGCACTTGGCCTGGGGTGCATGGAGGGTTGCTTGGGTCCGCTGTCTCCCGGGACTCCAGAGCCACTTCCATAGATGTTGGCTTTGTGGCCTTCGGCAGATACTTCAGATCTAATGGGGAGAAGGAATGTGCAGATTTTCCCCCTATTTAAGTGAGAATGCAATTTATCTGTAATTATTTTATTGATTGCCAGGAGGCCTGGAGTCTGTGTCCTCCGATCCACTGTGCCAGAAGCATGGGCTCCAGGCCAGTGGCTGCTGACACAGCCCGTCCTACCCCCAGGCATCATTCTTGGACCTGTCTTCCCATCTCTGAGAATTGAAACTCTTATTTAAGGGTTTTACTGAAGCCATGTTTGCCTATCTGCAAACACTATAAACAGCGTGCAGGTGTTAGGGTGAACGGCCGCCTTCCCACCTGGGGGCAGAGGCAATACTCCTGTGGCTTTCCTTGGGGCTTTACCTCCAGATCCCGATAACGTGCTCAGGGCTGCAATTTCCCGATGGAAGCCTCAGACTTTCATGATCCACTTGGTGCTGTGATAGAGTGAAATTCGGCCCTTCCGCTGTCCTTGTCGTTTTAGGGAGATGTCCTGCCTAAGCCACCTTCCTTCTGCAGGCCTGCATGGCTTGCGGGGGGGGGGGGGCAGCCCTGGCTTATGTGGGAGGGGTCCCGCACCTGCATCCCTCCCAAGCCTGTCCCGATGCCCCCCTCGAGTCTGCCCTCACTTTGGAGGAGCAGGCCAATGGTTCGGAGACGTCATATCCATGGGTAGCCCACTTCCACACACCCTGGCTGCTGGGGGCCATACTGAATGCGCATGGCTCTTCCCTCTAGGCACTTCCCCATCTCCCATGTGCTTTTGGAAGGGGACCTCAGGGAGGGGTCCTCCTGTGAATGCGCTTTTGCCACCTGGACTCCCAAGCTGTCCGCCCGCCTCTGTCTGGGCTTCACGACACCCACGCAGACCTCAGGACCTTGGGGTGTGTGTCCTCTGGCTCTTCCCAATTCCCTTGTGTGTTCGTCCAGCTCCTATGAGACGTCCCCAACCTTATGTCTCAGCCAGTTTGATTTTGATTTAATTTTCAAAATTACTTTGTTTTATGGATAAGGTGTCTTCTCTCTGTGGGAGGATCTTGGTGTCTCTGAGAAAGTCTTCTGCTCTCTGGAGGGCTTTCTGTGAAGCTTGAGCTCACCCGTGCTATTTCCTTTTCCATGCAGGCCTGTCCTCCTGCCGGCCTGTGCCCCTGTTGGCCATCCCTCTCTCGTCTGTCCCCCTGCCTACCCCCCCTTCCCATCCCCTTGCCGGCTGTCCCCCTCCAGTTTATCCCCTGCCTTCCTGGCCCCTCTGGCCGGTCTGCCAGCCCCAACTCCTGCTTGCCCGTCCCCCTCTGGCCAGTCCCCATCCAGCCTGTCCTCCTGCTGGTCTGTCCCTTCTGCCCTGGGGTGAAGGAGGGGCTCTCTGTGGCTAGGTTGTGGAGGCGCCTCCCTTCTGCCGTTCTGCCTCCTGACCCGGAGCCCTGTCCTCTGGGTCCTGCTCCTGCCCTTAGGGCTCCTCTCCACAACCACAGCTACCACTCAGTGGAGTTTTTGGGAGGAGTGGTGGTGTGAAGTGTCTTTTGTCTTTAAACTACGCGTAGTTTATATTGAAAACCTTGGTATTCCCGCACTCGGTGAAGTTCTGACCAGGGAGGTTTTGTGGTGAGGAGTGGGTCCCCTTACAGCCCACGCCCACTCTTGGCTGCCCTTTCTTGTTACTGGTGCCTTTCTAGAAATTTCTCTGCAGGCCCGAATGAGGATGGTTCTCCTTTTCTCACTGTATGTACACAGGCCCAGAAGTCCTTCCCAGGGAGCCATGGTTTCTCTAGCGCCGTTTCTCAGACTCCACAGTGGGCTTTAGGTGGGCTCCGTGCCCTAGAGTCCGGGGGATGGCCCCTGGGGGCTGTGGGTGGGTGCTGAGAGGTAGCCCCATTGGCAGGTCTGGTGGGAGCCACCTGGGGCTCGCCCTGTGAGTAGCTGGCCCTCCTATGTGCCTGAGGCCCCTGTGCATGGGTTCCCCCATTGTGCTGGGGTGCCTCACGCTCCCTGGACCTCTGGGGGGCCCTTCCTGCGCTTCTGGCCTCCACTTCTAAGTCACCTTCCAAAGGCCCCACCGCACGACCCAGACTCCATCATCTGTCCCCTGGGGCTCCTGCTCGGTACCAGCCCTGTCCAGCTGCTGGTTCTTCCTGGGTTTCCTGGCTGTCCTCCACTCCCCGCCTGCCGTGGGAAGTCACTAAGTCTCCTTGCTTGGCGGCCCCTCTGGCTCTGGCGGGTGTGGGGTGGGAAGAGAGGCTCCCAGTGACCCCACACCCTGCCCTGGTATGTGGGGAAAGAAGAGGGACCCGGAGAGTGTGGGGCTATTGGTTATGTGCGGCTGTTGCAGGGATGAAGGGCAGCGGTGTGGGATCTGGCCTTGCTGGGCCTCGTGTGGGTGGCATGGGAGAGGTGGCCTCTGTGCCCATCCAGCGGGTCCTGAGAGTGGGCCTCTGTGTGAGAGCGTCTGGCTCAGGGTCATGGCCTCCACGGTGACCACCGTCAGGCCTGGCTGACTCACCAGCCTTGCCCTCCCACAGATCACCTTGACAACCATTGGTTACGGGGACAAGTACCCCCAGACCTGGAATGGGAGGCTCCTGGCTGCGACGTTCACCCTCATTGGCGTCTCCTTCTTTGCTCTTCCCGCGGTAAGTTCTGCTGCCCCTTCCTGCCTTTGGTGGAGGCCACATGTAGCCCTGAGCCCCTGCTCACTGGGGTCCATGGGACAGGAGCACATCTCCCAGCAGGGTCCCCAGGAGCTCAAGGTGGCAGATCTGGTGCAAAGAGGCGCCCTTTGAGGGCTGTCCAGGCCAGGGGTTCCTGACGCGTCGTGGGAGAACTCTGACTGTCCTTGAGCTGTGGCTTTCTTGGTCATTGTCAGGCCTCCCAGCTCTATGGGACTGGCCAGTAGGGTCCTTGTGACCAAGAGCAGTGCTTTGCGGTGACATGGATCCCTTGTTGGGTCTCTAGGGGACCCTCGCAGATGGGGTGAGGACTCTGTTAACCATTAGCCATGGCTGGGCAGGGTGGAGGGATGGCTGGTGGGGGGATGCTGCTCTCCAAAAGGAGCCTTGGCCTGCCCTTTCTTCAGTGCCGACAGGAGGGAGGGTGCTTTCTGGGCCCACGCGGGTTCTGGGGTGGGCACCTCCATGCTCTTGCAAGCTGGAGGTTTCCCTGACCCCTAACCCAAGTGTCCTCCCCCAGCTTGGGCCTAGGTGATTAGGGATGGAGGAGGTGGGGAAGCAGAGCCTGCAAGGCCCCGGCATGTGCCGGCCCGGGTGGGAGTGAGGGGCTGTGGCCCTGGGCACACGGTCTGACTCTGATGGTTCGCAGGGCATTTTGGGGTCTGGCTTTGCTCTGAAAGTCCAAGAACAACATCGGCAGAAGCACTTCGAGAAGAGGCGGAACCCCGCAGCAGGCCTGATCCAGGTAAGCTCCTGTGGCCCCGCCCGGGACCCCAGGGATTCCTGGCAGGCCCCTGTCCTGTCTGGGGTTAGAGCCCTGCTGCTTAGGCCCCCTTGGCCCCTGGGGTCTCCCCTGTGCAGGAGCACGTTGGGGTGTGGAAGTCAGGCCCATGTGTTGGGAACCAGTGCAGACCCCTAAGGCCTACAGTCATGATAGTGGGTGGCGTTGTTCTGTGTTGGCCCCCGGCCCCTGACTCACCCTGCTCAGGGAGCCATGCAGCCCATCCCACTGCCGGGGCTCAGATCCCCTCGGGGTCCAGCCATGCCTCCTGAGTGGGATGCCCGAGCAGCAGGCTGCCCAAGGGCCCACTCTCCAAAGCTGGGGAGCTGTTGGACACAGCCCCTCCCTCCTGGGTCTTTCCTTTTTTAAGAGGGGGACTGCCCCAGGGGCCTCCTACCTCTCAGTGCTCAGGAACTGAATCAAAACCTTCCATCAGCCAGGGGAGTGCGCCTGAAAGCAGCAGCTGGGAGCGGGAGCGTGTGGTCCAAATGCCCCCCTGTGTACCCTGCCCCCAGCCCCAGGCCGCTGCTGGCGGGGCTGCTGGCCTGAGGGGAGGGGCAGGGTGCCTCATTCTGGAAGTGTGGGGCTTTGCTTTGGCCTTGAGGGCCCCCGGAAGGGAAACCGTCAGGGCTGCAGTGGCCCCCAGGCACGCGGGCAGTGGTAGAAGGTCACCAGTGGACAAATAGCAAAGGAGTGGTGGCATATTTTTGACATGGAACTCATTTTCTCTTTCTTTATATGACTTAAAGGACGAATGCATGAGGCAGCCACCGCAAAGCCTGTTTGTGGCTCACGGGGTATCGGATGTGATTTCTAACAGTGACAGCACGGGAGGGAGTGGACGGGGCGGGCGTGGAGCAGAGTCTGTGCGTTGCTGTGGAAAAGCAGGTGTGCATTCAGACTAGACTACTGTGGGTATAAGACGCCAGTCTCATCCACAAATGACCGTTCAGAACAGCTTTTATTAAAACTTCAGGAAAGGGTAACAGAAGGGACTCCAAGTAGTACAGCAGAAAACTGGAGCCCCCAGGACGGCGGTGGGGGGCGGATTACTCTGAAGCAGGTGCAGCAGGAGGCCTGGCCGTAGCTACCTTACACGCACATGGACTGAACTCTTCTAATCGAAAGGCAGAGTGGGGGAAAGAACAGACCCCAGACCTCGGGACAGTGACAGGCTGAAAGTCCAAGAAAGGAGAGAGCTGTTTCCCGGGAACCCGGCCTCCCCAGGGCAAGGGGCTAGACCGAGTTCAGCCCTGTAATGATGATGAGACAGAGAAGTCAGGACGCATTGACAGGAGAGTCGGTCCACAAGAACCAGTGACAACACTACACACTAACACAGAACTCCAAAGTATATGCGACAAGAACGGACAAGGTTACAGGGCAAAACTACATTTGTATGGTAAGAGCTGGAGATGTGGACACTCCAGCCACGGCCCCGAGGAAAGAGCCCAGGAAGCAGAAGACCCAGGTGCAGGAGCCAGCCGGACCTGCAGACGTCCCCGGGGCAGCCCAGCATGTTCCTGCCTGGAGCACAGGGAACATTCTCCAGGATGGACTGTATTTGGGGCCAAAAAACAAGTGTCAAATGGCAAAGAGTGGTTTCTTCCACAAACGGTGTTGGGACCACTGGATATCCAATTTAAAAAAAGAGTGTTTGACTCTTCTTTTTTTTTTTTTTTAAGATTTTATTTATTTTTGACAGAGAAAAACATAGCTAGAGAGGGAACACAAGCAGGGGGAGTGAGAGAAGGAGAAGCAGGCTTCCTGCTGAGCACGGAGCCCAATGCGGGGCTCGAACCCGGGTCTCCGGGATCATGACCTGAGCCGAAAGCAGTCGCTTAACCAACTGAGCCACCCAGGTGCCCCGAGTGTTTGACTCTTATACAGAATTAACTGAAAATGGGTCAAAAACCTAAATATAAGGGCTAAAACTATAAAATTCTTGGAGGAAAACAGGTGTGAATTTCTGTGGCTTTGGTTTCATAGGATACCTAAAGCACAAGCAAAAGAAAAAATAAATACATGGGACTTTATCAAAATTAAAGTTTTGTGCTTCAAGGGGTGCTCTAGAGAAAGTGAAAAACTAAACCCACAGAACGGGAGAAAATATTTGCACATATTTCTGATAAGAGTCTAGTATCCAGAACATATAAGGAACTTCCACAACTCAGGAACAAAAAGACAAACCAATTTGGAAATGAATTTGAGCAGACATTTCTCCAGAGGAGACATAGGGATGGCTAGTAAGCACGTGAGAAACGCTCCCCATCATTTGTCATCAGGGAAATGCAAACCAGAACCATCACCAGCTGTCTTCATGCTGGCTGGGGGGTGGGAGGTGAGGGGATGGAGGGCTATAATAAGAAATGTAGGAAAGAGCTGGAGGGGGTGCGGAGAAACCGAGTGGCCCTGGGGCTGAGTCCGCATTGCCGGAGGACCCGGCAGTGCCCCACGTACGGACCCCAAAGAACTGAAAGCCGAGGTTCAACCGAAACCTTTCCCACGAGTTTGCAGTGGTGCTCTTTGCAGTAGAACTACCTGCGTGTCCTATGGATAAACAAAATACAGGGTTTGCGTAAGAGTGAACGTTATTCGATCATGGGAAGAACCTACAGGTCTTGAAAACGTGATGAAAGCCGGTCACAAAGGCCCAGTGCTGTATGGTCGGGCCGAGGGGGTCGTCCAGTGCAGAGGGCCGGATGCAGGTTGGCGCAGCAGGTGCCCCCGGGCTGGCTGTGACCGTTGCTGCGCCACAGCCGCATAAGCACACCTGTTGCCCCGAGTCACACACTTGGAAATGGCGCTTGTGTGTGAGTTTCACCGGGACGAGAACTGGCCGAAGCAGAAGCTCAGGCCAGG
>PITA01013962.1:0-55456 GCA_004023965.1 Spilogale gracilis
AACATCAAGATCAGATGCTCCCACAGTTCCATTTTGCCTTTTGGGAAACCGAGTCCAGGATGGATAAAAGGGCTTTTCTCATGTGTGCCACCCGCAGAGACACCAGTGAGCGAACTGCCAGCCTGAGCTGGGGGCTAGCTTCCTGGTCAGGAGCCTCCCTTCTGGGTGCCTCTCGGAGGTGGAGGCTGCTCACAACGTTCCTTAAACTTGATTCTTTCCAGCCTCTGGGCCTTCGGTGTGTGTCCGTGGGGCCTGGAAACGGTTCCTGGTGGTAACGGCCCCTGCATTGAGAGGCTCCCGTTGGAAAGATCCTAGGAAGCTCTTTAAAAACAAACCCAAAACAGTTTCAATAAAGTAGGGGGCTGTAAGGGCTCCTTTCAGTTTTGGGTTGATTGGAGCCCAAGGATGGCTGGTGCCGTCCAGCACACTGCTGCGCATGGGGCGGGAGGCAGGGCAGTGGTACAGGTCCCGCACGGGGTCCGGTTTTCACATAGGACACGCCATGAAATCAGACTGCTTCTTGATTGTTGCTGCTTTGGCCTAAAGCCACGTCGTGTCACCGCCCGGTGGCCCTCTCAGGGACTCCCGCCATATAATGAGTATTTACAGTGTCTTGGCTTCGGGAAGCTTTCGTGTGATAGAAAAACCAGACCTGGGTGACCTTGAGAGAGTTCATCCCCTGTACCTGCAAAGTAGTGACAACAATACTGTGTTTGTGTTACACAAGTATTTAGCGTGTAAGAAGTACTCCTTAATACTGTTTTACCAACTTGCAGAGCTCCGTTATTTCCTGTACCCCCCCACTTAGCCACAACTCTCCACTTATGTGCAGGTTATAAGTCCCATGCCGAAGTCTCAGAAAAACAAGGGAAATCTCCCTCTCTGTTCTTTTGTCCCCTTACCCTCTATACTTTATTTGTAGTCCAGCTATAATTTATATGGTTAACTATGTGAATAAATATGAGTATATATACTTTACATAATTAGCTATGCAAATAAATGACTATATAATTTATATCAGTTTATATTTTTGTGTATCATTATATATTTCATATTGCTCACACTTTAGATGAGTCAACATTTTCTTCTTTGTTAAAAAAACACAGGCATTTAAATTGTTTCTAGTCTTCTAGTTACAAAACACATTCTTCCCCTTGTTTTAGTTTAATGCCATCCTCACAGAGTGCCCGGCCATCAGTCAGGATTCAGTAACTGAATGCATAGGGGTCCTTACCAAAGCCATGCCCATAGCACTCCTGGAAGTCACCCGGATTTCTTGATGCTCCAAAATAAACCCTTTTGAGTGTCTTTATCAGAAACGGAGTAAGTCAGAACTTCCTGTATAGTCAGTAAGAGAGCCGACTTTTAAAGTTGTATGAATTCTGGGCGCAGATCTGCTCCTCCCTTGTCATCACCATTTGTGAAAACATCTTTCCCAGGGAGCTATGAAGGATCATCCTGCCCAGACCCAGAGGCTCTCCCTCACTGAGCTTCATTTTAGTTCTTGAAAGTTCCGCAGCATCTCTGGACCTTCCAGTGGGCTTGCTGGAAGGGTGACCCCACTCACCCAGGGCTTTCGAAGTTTCAGAATTGTGGGATGAATAGATGTGAGGGAAAACAGGCTGGGACATGAGCCCTGGCCAATGGCTATGGACGCGCCACTCTAATCACGTGATCTGTTTCTTCTGCCTGGCAGTCCATGGCCCTGGAGGAAGAGTCACTGGAGAAAAGGAAAGAAAAGAAGCAACAACTCTGGTTGCAGTTAATGCAATAATTAAATGGAAGCACATGTTTAAATTGCAGTTGGAATGGGAAATTAAATTATGCAAAGGAGTGTTATAGATTTGGACAAGTTTTCATACTGTTAATAAATCTATGCATAATTCATTTTCTTGTAGGCTACGACAAAATAGCATAAATAACTTCATTTGTAAGGCTGTGCATTTTTCTATTCTTAATTGGGTGATGGCTAAAACCATTTAAATGCTTCTAGATGACTGAATATATAAATGTTTAAAATGAGCAGTTATAATAGGTTTCTAGGCAGATTTGTTTATTTGATATTACTACATTTATTTGCAGATCCTAGCGTAGTACAGATGTTGCATAAAGATTTCACCCAATATGGTGTGAGTTGCATATGATTTTTAAGGAAAAAGATATTAACTTTACTCTTGGAGAAAGCACTCTGCTTCTTTTCGAGCAAGTACTGTCTGCCAGGCGCTGTACTAGGTTATTTTATAAGTGTCACCATTTCCTCCTCATGACAGACCTAAGGGCAGATATGCTAGCCCCACTCAGCTGGGAAGGAAATGGTCAAAGAAGGCAGGAAGTAGTCGGAGGTCCCATAGGGGATTAGTGGCAGTGCAGTGGCTCTGAGCCATGAATTTTGGTCTCTGAAACTTGGATTCTCTTCTACATCTTGCAGCCTCACTAATACACTCAAGACTCTCAAGTGGGCTTAGCACTGGGGCATCTGAGAACCAGGTTGTCTGGTTCACAGGGAGGTTCTCGCTGGAGCCATGGCTAAGCGGCGGCGGAGTCTGAGCACACTTGTTGTCTGGGTGCTCACAGTGGGCCACTGTTGTCGTGGCTGTGACATGGCTCCCTGGGAGCTGTGGTTGGGCCAGGAAACTCAGCCTCGCCTTCGTGCTGAAGAGCCTCCTTTGCAGAGGCAGGGTCATGGGTGGTCGCCTTGCAGGAGCGTGGTCTTGAGCTGCTTGTGTCTGCGTGGCTCTGGCTTTGTGGGTCCCAGGGAGCATGGCAGTCACCAGCCGATGAGTATGGGTTTGAGGATGTCTACAAGGACAGCGAGGGTCCCCTGTAGGCTGATAACCACCTATTCACAGAGGCCACAAATTAAGGAGGTGTTTCTAGATTAAGTGGTCCAACTGAGGGCTGTCACCCTTCCTCATCCAGTAGATTTTTCTGGAAGTCACAGGAGGGAGAGGATGGTTAAGGCAGTGGCCTTGCCGGCCCCATGACCTTGAGGCAAGACTCCACCTCTAAGCCTCATTTCCTCCTCTCGTCACTGGGCGAAGCACTGGTCTCAGGGTTGTGAGGATTGCAATAATTTTGTAGAATGTCTGGTAAAGATTAAGTATTCAGTACTTTTTAGCTATATTTATTCTCATGCCTCTGCTGGACCCTTCTCCTGGCACCAGGAAAAGTCAATGTTAAAATGTGTTAAAACGGAGATTGGGGAATCCGCAGGGTACCTCCATCTCCCACCCCTGCCCCATTTACCACCGGTTAATGACTTACATTGACTAGGAGTCACGTTGGGATTACATTAGCCCATGGTAAGTGTCCAATCTTCTGCCACTCAGGGAAATGATCGCCAATCCAAGTCAACAGTTGGATCCAGCGACCATGCATCCCCTCAGCCCCCAAAGAGGAAAGGGAAAAAGGAGGAGGTGAATTTGGAAAAACCCAAGAAAGGGAAACAAAATGTAAAGTTAAAGAACTCACTACAAAGAGATCCGAATGGTGGTAAGTTTGTCCTTGTTACTATTATGTTGTTTTTAACGGATTATCCTCTTAAGGCTGTGAGATGATTTTAATTTTTAAATAGATCTGTTTGTTTCTTTGGACCTATGGAAGACACTCCTTATCGTCCCCTAGGAGAGTTTTCAAAGAAGACTTTGTGTATGAAAGATTTTTCTGTTTTTCCTGCAAGACTTCTGTTTGTAATTGGAGGGTTGTATACAAGAGCATGTATTTGGAGGTAAAATATTTCTTGTGGTGGTCTCATATAAAAAAAGGTAAATCTTGTCATCCTTTTCTTCTGTTGAAAGGGCTTGATTGACGTGCTTACCAACTGCTGTTGACATTGGTCTCTCTTACTTGTGTATCTACAACCCTTGTCCACATTGATCATAAGTTACTTTTAGTCACAGATGTTTTCCTAATTTTACCAATATCCAAGAAAGTACAACACATCCAGAAAACTTTACCGGTAGGATAATGTGTCCCCAGATTAGTTCTGTACCTTGCATCATGAGGTAAGAGGTGCCATAAAATAAGTTTTTAAGTATTTTCATCAGTATGAGATTTGTGCAGTCAGAATTCTGAACTTTGATGGGAAGACTCTTATGGGAACTTTTGGGAAGACAGGCTCCCTGTAGTTTCATTCCGGGCATAATGTCAGTGTGACGAGCTCACAGGGGTGGAGGGGTGGCTGGGACATAGCCCTGGGGACGGACTGATTCTCCTTTGCTCTGGGATCCCCTCATACACCTGTCAGGGGACATGCTGGGCAGGATGGAGGAGGAGGGATGGGCTGTCATTTCAGATTCATGGCCAGCTCGCTGTCTTCCACACGAGAGCTTCAGTTTCTTGAGAAGCCGATGTGAAGAGTCACATTAGAATGACCGCTACTGTGGGCCTCACAACAAAGGGACACGTGAACTTGGGGTTCAGAGGATATGGCCGGTGACAAAGGTGTCATGGGAGAGCTGCATGAGACTGAGAGGAAGAGCCTGCGTGATGAACCAGTGGCAAAGAGGAGCTAGATTGCAGGGTCTTTACATCATCGCAGGGATGGAGACCAGCTGGCATGGGGGCCAGTCCTGGATTCTTCCTGCAGCTCTGCGATGGACCTCGGGCAAGCCACTTTGGGGGCCCCATGAGTTCTTTGCAGAATGTGGGTTCATACTAAGATGTAGCTGGCAAGTTTGCTTATCATTAAGTCTGTATAAGCCCTCACACGTGACCACAAAACGGGAGGCTGGGGTCAACTCTGACCAACGAATGTTCATTGAATGCATATTTTACGGCAGGCTCCAAAGGAAAAAACCTAGCCTGGAAGAATGTGCCATACCTTGAGGATTCAAATAGGCTCTTATTTTTAAAAGATACTTTATTTTAGTCAATATGCCAGATCGTGAAGCCCCCAGGGCCCTGAGATGGCTCTTACTCATTGTTCTGTTTTTATTCGCAACCCCTGGCACGGGTCTAATAGATATAAGACACTTAATAGACACTGGAGATGAGCGTTACAGGTCTCTGTGATACTTTGAAACTTTTCACAACCATTTTTCTTTAAAGGCTTTTATAAAAAAATCCCAATCCCTTCTTCAAATATGTATATTTTAGAGTCTGTGGTTTTGGTAGCTGCTTGTAGGAAGACAGAGCCTTCACCTTATTCTCATTTGCAGAAATTATGTAGAATGAGGTTACGTCCACAGTTTCCTCTCACGCTGGGAGGGAACCTTTACTGAAGACTTAAATGACCAGTATTTTTGCTTTGGCAGAAATTCTCGGTTTTCAACAACGGTACCTGTGGGGATGGAAATAACAGGAAACACGTTGAGCATTGAGGCAAGTTATTTTTTTTTTGGAGGGGTTAGAAACGGTGGAAAGCCATCGCTGTTCTTCCCTTGTCACCGGAGAGCCCGGCAGTTGTTTTTAGATAAACCCCCCATTGTAAGTGTCTATTTTTGAATGTCGTTTTAAAGTGAACGGAATGTAGGCTTCTAACTGCTAGACCTCTTGGTTGTCTTTTATTGTTTTTAAAGATTCATTTCTTTGTCAGAGAGAGGGAGAGAGCACAAGTAGGTGTGAAGAGAGAGGGAGAGGGAGAAGCAGATTCCCCCTGAGCAGGGAACCCGACACAGCACTTGACCCCAGGACCCTGAGATGATGATGTGGGCACACACTTAACCAGCTGAGCCACCCAGGAGTCCCCTGCTGCTGTCTTTCAAGGACAGCTTGAGGGAGTGGAGCTGTATGTATGTATGTGTACATGTATGTATTTATTTATATTAACTTTTATTTTTTCCATCATCCAGCCACCCTGTCCCTGGCCCCACCCCCAGCAACCCTCAGTTTGTTTCCTGAGATTAAGAGTCTCTTATGGTTTGTTTCCCTCCCTGGTCTCATCTTGTTTCTTTTTTCCCCTCCCTAGCCCTCCTGACCCTCCACTCTGCCTCTCAAATTCCTCATATCAGGGAGATCATTTGATAATTCTCTTTCTCTGATTGATTTATCTCGCTCAGTGTAATACCCTCCAGTTCCACCCACGTCGTTGCAAATGGCAGGATTTCATTCTTTTTGATGGCTGCATAGTATCTCTATCCATTCATCTGCTGACGGACATCTAGTTCTTTCCATAGTTTGGCTACTGTGGACATTGCTGCATCAACATTCAGGTGCACGTGCCCCTTCGGGTCACTACATTTGTATCTTTAGGGCAAACACCTAGTAGTGTGATTGCTGGGTCCATAGGGTAGCTCTATTTTCAACTTTTTGAGGCATCTCCATACTATTTTCCAGAGTGGCCGCACCAGCTTGCATTCCCACCAACAGTGTAGGAGGGTTCCCCTTTCTCCGCATCCTCGCCAACATCTGTTGCTTTCTGACTTGTTAATTGTAGGTATTCTAAGGGGTGTAAGGTGGTATCTCACTGTGGTTTTGATTTATATTTCCTTGATGCTGACTGACGTTGAGCACTTTTTCATGTGTCTGTTGGCCGTTTGGATGTCTTCTTTGCAGAAATGCCGTTCATGTCTTCTGCCCATTTCTTGATTGGATTATTTGTTCTTTGGGTGTTGAGTTTGATACGTTCTTTATAGATTTTGGATACCAGCCCTTTATCTGATATGTTATTTGCAAATATCTTCTCCCATCCTGTTGGTTGTCTTTTGGTTTTGTTGACTGTTTCTTCTGCTGTGCAGAGCTTTTGATCTTGATGAAGTCCCCCAGTAATTCATTTTTGCCCCTGCTTCCCTTGTCTTTAGTGATGTTTCTAGGAAGTAGATATTTTGCCCCCATCAAGAAACTTACATGATCCAGAAATGTACATAAGAGTCGAGATGAAGCATTTGGTATCTTTTCCTCTTGATAGAAGATATAGCTTGAAAAATGAATCTTGTCTTCCTAAAACAATTTTTTCCAGGGAAAATGAAAAAAAAAAAAGATGTACAGTTCGCTAGATTAAGTCATCACTTGACCAATTTAAGGATATTAGTTTAAGTCCATAGTTTTGAAAACTGAGCTATTTCCCCCCATCAGATTTCCTTCCAGGTGTCTTTGGCTGCAGAAATTTTCCAGGTTATAGTATCAGATCTCTCTTTTTTCACTCCTTAAATCAGTTTCATATTCATTTATTCTTGTAATTGTTTTTTACTTTACTGTCCTCTATTCTAGTCATTAGAACCAAGTGTGAGTTTTTGGCTAAATCATATCTCAAGAGGGCTCTTGTTGTCTAGAAAGTAAAAGCAATAGGATTGTAAGCAGAAAGAAAGGGAAGGTGTGTGATGAGTCAAAATGATGAGTAAAAAAAAATGCAAGAATTTAATACCATGTATATTTAAAATTTCTTTAAGAGAGTAAGTGTGAAAAGTTCTCATCAGAAGAGAAGTGGGGGTTTTTTTGTTTTTTGTTTTTTGACCATGTATAGTAACAGATGTTAACTAGACTTACTGTGGCGATCATTTTGTAATATATACAAATGTTGAGTAAAAAATGCAAGAATTTGATGTTAGAGATGAAACATAATGTTTTCTACTTACCATATTTTACATTTGGAATTAAGTGGTTGATTTAATTTTCTTTCCAAGTATTAAATTTTAGATTTAGGATGAATAGCTAGATCATCTCCTAATGTATGTTAAGTTGTGCAAATTTCTGTCCCAGTGTTTGTTACCTATATACTGTTCCCATGTTAATGAGAAGAAAGAGACTCTGTAAGCTGTCTTGATTTTTATGATAATGAAGGCTGTAGTCATACCCATACCCAAGGTCTTCCTTTTCCTGTAGATACTCACTCCTATTTGGGGGTCTAGTGCTGTATGAATGAGCAGTGCTGACATCTGTCTGTAGATGGCAGCCTGGCTCTAATTTTATTTTTCTCTTTTTCTTTTTTTTTTTTTCCCCTTTCTTCCTCTGTTTCTTTCTGTAATAGTAAAGCTTAATAATTCAGGCAGAGCTATGACATATTTCTTCAGGGAAACAAATCCCATTTTCTTTCGGTAGCCAAGATGCAAAGTAAGATTGGTTGGTGATTGATGAAGTTGAGTGTGAAATGCATTTTTAGTGCTGCATTTAAATACCAGCTTAACTGGCCCGCGTGTTTTCCGTACACTCTCCACTTGATTTGCTGTGCCCTGGGAGACCCTTTCCACCAGTGGGCAAAGTAGTAATGCTGATTGACTTGAAATCGTGTTTGGGGACTGATTGTATTCATTGGTATTTAAAAATTTTTCTACGTGAAAAAATGAGTATCTTTAGAACCTTTGGAACACAGAAAGTACAGTGAATTTAGGGCTCCTTAGAAATATTGGAAAGGCTGCTTTCTGTAGGCGGGTCCGTCTTGCTGTGGCTTATGGGGTATTGATCATCATAAACACTTTTTTTTTAAAGCAGAGTTTTAAAATGTAAGCAAGAACAAGACTTGTTTTCACTTGAAGGATGTCTGGTTCTCTTTCTGTGTGTGGAAGTGTGTGCGTGTGTGTGCACACGCACTCGCGCGCGCGCGCACACACACACACACACACACACACACACTCATATCCTACTTGATGCAGTTCTTGGCTTAGTCCCAGCATCATTCTGTGATGGCTCCTAAGGAACTTGCCATGTTTAGATTTCTGATGACTGATGGGGCAGGTGCAGCAAGGGGGAGGGATGTCTGAGTATTCCTGCCTTGCTGGGTGGCTGCCCTTGAGCGGTCGTGCTCCTGAATTTTCTATTAGCTACAGTCTGCGTGTGCTTTGCTGTGTTGCCCCGGGCCTGGAGCGTGATCACCGTGGAAACTTGAGCTGCTTGGGTTCAGCGACCAACGAGCTCAGGCACAGGAGGCTTGGAGAAGAGAACAGGATGCTCCTTTCTGCATGTGCTCTCCCAAGCCTCACCCTCTGAGGGGGGGTCATGGATGGGAAGAAGGTCTCTAAGAAGAAACCAGGTAAGTTCACAAAACAGGCCATCAATTTGAAGGTGCTGTGGTAAGATTTTGGATTTGTGGGTGTCTGCTGCTGCCCGCTCACCTTTGGGTGGAGAAACATGGACTTTTTCGTTCCTTTGTCCACAGCGACTTATCTCCGAGGCAGTGTGGACTGTGGGATGTGGGTCATGTTTTACTACATCAAATCCCAGTATGATAAAAGTTTGTAAAGCAGACATTTTCCTGTACCTCAGTGACCCTTGTTGGAAGGACCCATTGTCCACCGGGATTCTGGTACCTCAGTACGTCGGAGCAGCACTTGGCGTTAGTTGAGTGAGTGTGTGTGTGTGTGTGTGTGTGTGTGTGTAGGGCCATTATGCCTACATTTGTGGTAACTATTGACATTCCAGCCTCCAAATTCCAAACCCTGATGAGTGGCACAATTCTGATACCCATGGTCCAGAACATCTCAATGGTGGATTTTAATCTGATATTTTGTAAACTCCATCTACCAATCCTCAGAATTAGAGAAATAGTATTTCCCTGAGTTTACAAATGGGAAAGGAAAAGAGGAGAAACCCATAATCTGATATTTTGTAAACTCTATCTACCAATCCTCAGAATTAGAGAAATAGTATTTCCCTGAGTTTACAAATGGGAAAGGAAAAGAGGAGAAACCCATTTTCCCAGAGTCAAAGTGTCTATCAGTGCCGAGAGATTTCCGGAAATTGCCATGCTGACCCATCGTGGGCTGAGAAGTGGGCATCCCCATGGGGTTATCTGTGGGACGCACGTGCCCATGAGTCTAGCGGGGGAGAGAGGGAGGCTTCGGCGGGGAGGAGCTCTGAGCCGTCTGCCTTTGGCTTGGTCATGACAGCGTTGCTGTCCCAGTTGAGCCTGAAGCTTCTCTGAGAGACTGTGAGGAGTTCACACCTTTCTTCTCTTCTATTCTTCCATGTCTCACCTTCCCTTTTTCAATGGGGATGATGGATTTGAGCCCTTTCCATTTTGTAGGTGGGAGGAATGAGTTATCACCAGGGCGATTTTCCTCGTTAGCAACGTGGGGTGATGGTGGGTTTTCTGGATGCTCGGACCAAGTCCAAGCCTTTTGCTGATTCAGACCTACTTCTTCAGAGTTGGGGAACATTGAAGGTGGTGGATACTTTTGAGGCTGATCTCTAGTTTATTTATCAACTAGGGATAAATGGGCAAATCTAATTTTTTAAAGAGAATTTTTAGTTGCATTCTAGGACTTCCAACTCTTGCAACCAAGCCCTTCTGAGCATGAGTTTCCTTCTCCATATGTCATGAGTCATGGACTTAGGCGCCCCACCCCCTTTTAGAGGACACCACGTTCATGTCTTCAGTAAACATGGACTGGGTGCTCCCAGGGTACCACACATTTTGTCATCAGCAGGACGCCTCCGTTCCCTCTCTTTTGTGCCAACTGCCCAGCCCTAGCCTGCTTTCTTCCTATAGCCAGCATTATAGGTTGACCAAAAACGTCCTTGATAAAGTGAAGCCATTCCCTTCTCCCTCCTTCCTTCCCTCCCTCCCTCCCTCCTTCTCTCCCTCCTTCTTTCCCTCCTTCCCTCTCTCTCTCTCTATTTCTTTCTTTCAAATATTTTATTTATTTATTTGACAGAGAGACACCGAGAGAGGGAATGCAAATACGGGAAGCAGGAGAGAGAGAAGCAGGCTTCCCGTGGAGCAGAGAGCCCGATGTGGGGCTCCATCCCAGGACCCTGAGATCATGACCTGAGCTGAAGGCAGAGGCTTAATGACTGAGACCCCCAGGTGTCTCTCCTTTCTGCTTTTCAATGACCACACTCCATTTGCCTCGTAAATGCTGAAGTGTGTTCATGTGCTAGGCACGGACACACCTTTCCTTCTTGCTGGTCCCCCCTGTATCCCTGCTGTCCACGGGGCCAACCTCGTTTCTGCTTGCAGTGCTCCGTCTTAGTGCTACTCAGTGTCGCGGACAGGGCAGGGCTCTCTCCCCACTCGTAGATACACCCGGACGCCTCTCTACACCAGGGTCTATTTTGGGTACAAACGCTATTTTTATTCTTCTCAGGAACCCTCATTGTTTTCAAAATAAGATGTGACCTGTGTTGCAGGTCACGCAGTGCGCCACCGCCATGGGGTAGAGATAAAGTATCTGCAAAGCACTATTGAGCTTTGTAGGTTAAAGCTATCCATTTATTCTTATTTTATATATCTGGATGGTAATACTGAACTGTCTCTCTGAAATCGGGCAATGTATCATTCCCTTGAAAATGCTGTCCGTGGGGCACCTGGGGGGCTCAGTCAGTTAAGCGTCTGCCTTCAGCTCAGGTCATGATCCCAGGGTCCTGGGATCGAGCCCTGCATTGGGCTTCCTGCTCAGCTGGAGTCTGCTTCTCCCTCTCCCTCTACATGCTGCTCCCCTTGCTGTGCACATGCTCTCTCTCTCTCTCTAATAAATAAGTAAAATCTTAAAAAATTAAAGGAAAAGAAAAGAAAATGCCATCCATCCTGAAAGCCACGTTTCACGGGTTCTGAAGCTGATGGGTCCCTCCTGCCTCTGTCCAAGTTAAAAGCACACGTCTGTCACCTGTGACCGGTTGGAGCTGACTCTCTGCGGGCTTTGTGGTGCTTCCCGGGAAGGGCGCTGACGTGAAGGGCCAGGCATTTTACGGAGGAGTCTTCCCTGTGCCAGGATAAGAAGTAGGCGTCCTCCGCCACCATCACTGAGGCCAGCTCCTGGCCTGGGCGAGCTCTCCCAGTGCTCCACCGGTCCCAGGACCCCTCAGCCTCACCCAGAGCGTCTGGGAGGCCTCGAGGTGGGGGCTCTCACCCTGGGAACTTACCGTGGTTTCCTGAAGTGGGCTCCGCGGAAGAGCATTTTCGCTTGCTCTGAATAGATGCTTCTCGTGGTAAGAGCGCCGAGCTCAAATGTCAGTCTGGGAAATGCTGGATTATACAGAGTTAAGCCACTGTCGTTGCTGCAGGAGTCCACAGAGCCTTTCCCCTGCAAGTGTCCCTTGGTTCCGGAGAATCTGGGTTCCCCTTCCTTGTGGGTTGCAAGGCACGCGAGGATTTCTGACGAGGATTCAGTGAGGCACCATCTCTCCGTGGGCTTCTGATCAGAGCTGTAGCTCACGGAAGCAGCTCCTGCTTTCTGAGCACTCACTGCACCAGAGACCAGACCGAATGCTGTGGGTTTACGGTCTCATTAATCCTCCCGATCAGCACTAGAACTCAGGTGACATTACTGTAACACCATGCCCATTTTACTGATAAAGGAGCCAAAATGCTGTAGGGTTAGGAAGTTTGCATTTGAGCGAACGAGCAGCCAGCAGCCGAGGAGGCTCAGACGGCGGGTCTGGCGTGTGGTGGGTGCTGGCTGGGGGTCTGCAGGGCCTCGCCTCCAGGTCACGGAGCCCAGGAGGGTCATCCGCCATCCCACTGATGAGCAGGCAGCATGCTGGTGTGAATTCATGATGGCCTGTGTGTGCACCGAGGGGCCAATGGTCTCGTTTATTACTGATGGCCAAAGAAAATCGACAACGTGCTTTTGAAAGCACTCGGGTTCAGACAGATCTAAGAATTCTGCCAGGAGGAGAGGCCACTGTTGTTTCACACCCTGTCTCACTGTGTTTGGTTCCCTTACCGGCTACCAGGGGGCTTTAGGAGATTTCACAGCGGTGGGAGAGAAGGTGTGTGCCCTCTCCAAGTTGGAGGGTCCAGGGTCAGAGTGAGGAATCCCAAGCCGACCATGAGTCCAGACTGTTTCCCGTATGTCTGACCAGTCAGCTGTGAATTGGAATTAGGGGTTCCCAGGACCCCTCCAGGGATCTGACAGTTTGCTAGCGCAGCCCACAGAACTCCGGAAGACAGCTGACTTACCAGCTCTCTGGTTTATTGGGGGGATACCAGAAAGCAGCCAGATGGAAGAGACGCATGAGGCAAAGGGGAGGGGCGGGGACTGGTGCTTCCCGGCCTTCCTTACATCTCCATGCCTCAGCAAGCTGGGAGCTCTCCAGGCCCCTTGGTGTAGAGGTTTCATTGTGTAGGGATGATTAGGTCATGGCCAGGAGTGATGAGGTCCACCTCTAGCCCCTGGGCCCTCCCTGGAGGTGGGGGAGTGGGCGATGGGACAGGAAGTTTTTGCCACCCCCTAATCACATGGTTGGTTCTCACAGCAACCGGCCCCCATCCTTAGGAACTCTCTGGAAGTCACCACATGTGCTTAAACTCAGGTGCAGTTGAAAGGGCTTGTTATAAATAGCAGGACATTTTTTCACCTCTGCTCCTGAAATATTTTAGGAGCTGAAGTTATTTGAGGATAAAAGACCTAATTTTGAAAGCTACTTACATTCCTCTTTATCACTTAGTAAGTTAGAAGCATATTAGGAGCTCTGCACCAGGCACTGCCGACAAGGCCAAAATGATGCTGTCCCATTCAGCGTGTCTGAGAATGTCTTCATCATGTTCTCGCACTTAATTTTTAGTTTGGACAGACCTAGAATTCTTGGTTGCTAATACTTTTCACTGAGCCTTCTGAATGTGTTACTTCATTGTTGCTATTAGGAAATCTGATGTCGTTCTCACACCTGCTTATCTGAATGGGTTTTCCCAAAACTCCGCTCCGTAGGTGAGGCTCTCAGAAAAGGACTTGAGTGCAAGTAGTTCATGTGGGAGGCGATCCCGGAAGCATGGGCAGGTCGGACAGAGAAGAGAGGAGAGCTTGTAAATGGGATACTCTTGAGGAGCCCCAGGTCCTCTGTGGGCCATTGGGGAGTCTCGTTGCTGGAACCTTCTGAGAGAGTATATGACACATACCTCCGAACTGTCCAATGCAGGGGTGAGGACGCTGAGACATGTGCCTGCCAAGTCCTGCCCTTCGTTGGTTGAGGATGGCTCTTGGAACAGCCCCTCCCTGGTGCTCGGGCCTGTCCACATTCAGCCTGAACGAGTGTTGGTGGCCAGAAGAAGGCCTCGGGCAAAGTCAGGAACTTCAAGTGCAGTAGACTTCTGGGTTGGGCTGAGAGGATGAGGGCCAGACAAGAAGAGGACTTCCCGGAGGTGGCCTGTTGTGGACCAGGACAGGGAAAATGTTGGACTTGACAATCTTTGACGGTGGATAGAGGAGAGAGGACTGGCTTGAGAAACACGTAGGAGACAGAATGAATGTGAGCTGAGGTCCTGTGGGAGGGTGTGAGAGAGTAGGAGGCACCCGAGGATCCTGGGAAGATGGCTGTGCCGGTAACTCTTGGGGTTGGTGCCTGGGAGAAGGGAAAGGTGGTACAGTTGGAGATGGAGGGACCTGTCTGGCATCCGGTGCAGGTGCACACAGACCGGCTGGAAATGGACAGGCTTCTCTTGCAGAGGTATCTCCCAAGGTCATCTGCAGGCAGTTGAGCGTCCAAGTCAGGTGTGGGAGAGGATGCCCCAGGCAGGACCTTGAGGAGAAGGGGCAGCCCCCGACTCTTGGAGCAAGTTCAGAAGGAGGATGTGGAGAAGTAGGCATGAGAAAACATTTGTGCAGCCCCTACACCTCTAATTACCTTGCTTGTTTTAGGGCACAAACCCCGTGGGGTAGGTGTTCATAGCTGGAAATCCTAATTTCCGTTCTACGGACCTGAAGACTAAAGTACAGGAAGACTGAATATCCCACGGTCTGCAGCATGCAAGAAGGTGTGTGATAAATGACATTTTTTGCCCAGGTGTTCCGGCATGAGGGTCAAGGTCCACTGCCCTCAGGTTTAGAGTTTTTCCCATGACTGTGGTGGCCTTCATCAGACTTTGTAGCTGTGTAGAGCCCAAATGTGTCGGAGAGATCCTGCATCTGGTTTATAGGAAGCTGTGAGCAGACCGAATGTGTAAGCCCTATGCCTATTACTGAGCATCTTCCCGATGTTGTCGCCTGCGTGGCTTATCAGGCCATGTGCACAGCCCCCCTGAGGAGTGAGAATGTGCTGACAGCTCAGATCGAAAACAGAGACAGACTGATCATGCGCAGTAATTGAATACCGCAGAATAATAGCAAGAAAATTGATTATTTTCTATACTTAATGAGAGCTATGAAAGAAATGATAGTTCAGAATCCTGAAATTGTTTTTGGTAAGAGGGGAACACATAGCAGTCTGAATATGAATGACTATTCCCCTCTAACTGTAGAACTACCAGAAAGATCTAGTTGGAAAGTCTCCATGTCAGACTAGCCCAAGAACGTATTTGGGGTGCAAGGGGGAATGGGTGTTTTTCTTTCATTAAAAGAAGAGTGCTGTGGGCATCGCTGCTCTGCGTGGCAAGGAGAGTAGCCTCCCAGGACAGAATCAAATCATCCCTGACAGACGGTCTCCATATTTTTCCTGGTGCTTTCTGCCTTAACACATGTGAGATTCATTGCATTTTCAATTTGGTAAGGTTTGCTCGCTGAAACAGACTTCCGATCTCATTAGTCCATCGCTCGGTAACATTTAGATGGACAAGCTCACGCCTTACGGATTTTTTGTTTTCTCAGCAAGTCTCAGACAGAAGGGACAAAGGAATAAAGTTTCTTTGATAGCTAGATGGAGATGAGGCAGTTTTCCATTTGTAAGGCTGGTTTCCTGTTTAATTTTTAGGAAGTAGTTTGGAAGAACAAATTTCTCTTTAGACTTTATCCCCAGGTTGACCCTGAGGTTATAATTTAGAAGCATGGTTATGGTTATTTAGTGTTTTTATAATGATGGAGCGTTCATGAAAATGAATGGGAAAACTTGGTTATAAAAAATGGCACATGCCTAAGGAGGCTATTGGTTAAATGCAGCGTATGTGTAAGGAGCCAAGAATTAGTCTGGACTGATCTCCAAAATATTCCTGCAGAAATGAGGACCTTGAGTACTTGGAACCAGGGAGCCTAGAGGGAGGGAGTGGGGGAAGCCGCCACCGTTCATTCACATGGCCCCAGGGAGCTGCCTTGTTGCCCCCCCCCCCACCTCCTCTCCCAGACTCAGTTGCTGCTACAGGTTGAGACCCAAAGCTGAAGTGTTTAATGGTGAAGGTCAGTAGGATTAGGAAGGAGTAGGAGGAGACAGAAGGAAAAGATCAGCCGTGGGCAGACAGTGTCATTTTTTCTAATAGTTTTTTTTTTTTTTTAAACTCTAAAAACATGGCATTCAGCATTCATTGTCTCTCATTCCGGTTAGTTTCTGGGTTAACCCTGTTGAGTCGCTTCTCATGAAGACTAACATAGGGTTGGAGATGCAGAAGTGTGTCTAGGTCATGATCAGACAGGGAGGTGCAGGACAGAGTCTGTGTGAAAGGCTCTGAGAACAGGGGAAAGGGGGTTGAATCTAATTACCAAGGTTGGGAAGTGATATTTATTTCAGAGATGAAGTTAGTTGTGGGCATTGAATCTTGTACAGGGTTGGGGGGGGGGGGCAAAGAATAGCAAAGCCAGGACTGAGTTCAGCATTTAAGTCTCTAATGCCTTTTAAAACCAGAGTAGTTAAGTGTTAATTTAATCTTTCAAATTAGAGTAGTAATTGAATTTAATATGAGCAGGGAAGGGGAGGGATTGTTCAGGAATTGTTTATTGGACGGTGGAGAATCACTGTAATTTGTTTGTTTCATGATGGGGGAGCTTTTCCTTGATGGTTTAATCTTATAATGTTTTTATAGCCTTTCTCAGATTAGCTCAAAAGTTCCCATGTACTTTTTTTAAAAAAATCATAATAGTGACAGCTGGCATCACGGTTTATGCTAAAGATCATTGCTCCCCAAACAGTGAACTTTGGGACTTTTCCTTAAGGTGACGAGGAGGCTTTAATTTTTTCATTCTTGTGAATCCCTCACCAACAGGCCTTTGGCATATTCTCAGCAGCCTCCTTTTGGATGAGACGTTGGCACTTGCTTGTAGGCCCAACCGCTTTTCTTTTTTTCTTTTTTCTTTTTTTTTAAAGATTTTATTTATTTATTTGACAAAGAGAAACACAGCCAGAGAGGGAACACAAGCAGGGGGAGTGAGAGAGGGAGAAGCAGGCTTCCCGCCGAGCAGGGAGCCCGATGTGGGACTCGATCCTGGGTCTCCGGAATCATGACCTGAGCCGAAGGCAGTCCCTTAACCAACTGAGCCACCCAGGCGCCCCTCCAAACGCTTTTCTAAGGTGAGGGTCCATATTTCTGACTGCAGTGGACCCTTGAACAATGGGGGCAGTTAGGGGTGCTTACTCCTGTACCATTGAAAATCTGAGTGAAACTTAGCTAATGACCTACCGTTGACTGGAAACCTCACCGATAGCATGAGTTGTCAGTGAACACCTATTCCGTATGTGAGTTATGAACTGTATTCCTTTAGTAAAGTGAGCCCGAGAAAGGAGAAAGTACAGTTATGATACTGGAGTGTCTTTCTCAGGAGAAAGGTCTGCCTGTCAGTGCATCTGCACACTTCAAATCCTGGTTGTGCAAGGATCGGCGGAACTTGAAATTTCCACCTTGATTTCCCGCAAGCACCCCACTGGCAGGTGTTACACAAGAGATTATCCGGACCCTGCATTGCCTCTGTTTGCTTCATTTTCTTCACAGAGTCCCTGACTCAGGGTTCCATCAAGCCGGAACCCTGGGGTAACCCGTGTGTGTGGATGAGGGTCCGCAGGAGCGCCTCTTTCCCTCAGCTTGCTGTGAGGGTTCAGAACCCGAGCGGTTCCTGCCTGTCCCGTGGAAAGCGAGTCCCTGCAAGATAGCCTCCAAGAGCCCAGGGAGCCTGAAGACCAGAGGAAGAGGCTGACAGGTCCAGTTTGAAGAGAAATGGTTGGTTTATCCTGGGGACTTAAGGACAGAAGTGTGTCTTGGGTGACCCCATCTCCTCTAAGAGGTGCTTCTGTAGCGTTAGAGGCTGGGAGTGCCTGCGCTGGCGGGGGGGCGCTCTGCCTGAGGAGGTGTTGGAGACTCAGTGTGGTATCCCCAAACCTGGGGGGGGGCGGTGTTGTGCCCCAGGGGCGTACTTGAGGGTGTGGTTGGGATGTTGGAATGTGTAGGGGGCTGAGCTCAGGAGGGCTTCCGGTCACAGATAGGTCACCATGGCGATTTGTCCAAGATGGCTGCTTCCTACACTGCCTTTTTGTTTCTGTCCCCTTCACATTACCCTTTCCATCATCCTGTTAACTTTGGAGTCCACCTAGATATTTCCATGCTCCGCACTCTGCATCCCTAGTTACAGCCCATTGGCCTTGATTCTACCTTCTCAAAAATCTCTTGATACCGGCCTTCCTCACCATTCCTGATTGAAGCGCCTTATTTTCCACATAGACTCCCACATCCTTCTAGATGGTCTCCTGAGCTCCTTCCTTGTCAGTCCTTCGCAATCCTGCCAGCCACATGCCCTCAAAACACAAAACCTGGGGCGCCTGGGTGGCTCAGTTGGTTGGGTGACTGCCTTTGGCTCAGGTCATGATCCCGGAGACCCGGGATCGAGCCCCACATTGGGCTCCCTGCTCGGCAGGAACCCTGCTTCTCCCTCTCTCACTCCCCCTGCTTGTGTTCCCTCTCTCCCTGTGTTTCTCTCTGTCAAATAAATAAAATATTTTAAAAAAAGAATTAAAAAAAACAACAAAACAGAAAAACAAAACACAAAACCCTTCTGATGAGATTCCTTCAGAAGTTCACGCTTTCCTGTTCCCTCCTCCAACCTCATCTTCCACCAGCCTCCTGTATGCATGGTGGACATAGAGAACTTTTTAGAGTCTTGATTCCATGAGCCTTTCCACGTCCCTTTGTGTGTGCCTAGAACCCCCTCCCAGTTCCTATCAGCTTTGTTCTCCTGAACAAAATGTTGTCATCTCTTCTATAAAATCCAGTCTGTGAACAAATTGAGAGCCAGGATCCTCTTCATTATTGCCTGATCCATCCCGGCGGGCTCACCATCTGGCTCGGTTTCAGACATGTAGTGAGCTCTCTGAAAAATTCTAAGAAACAATGATTGAACTTTCCGAACATTCTCTGTGTTTTTTTTTTTTTTTTGACCGTCTTTTATTTGAATTTGGGCATTGTAATTATTAATGATGTTTCTTCCTCAAGGTTAGCTTGATGAAATCAGATTTTGCTACTCAGACGTCTCCAAGTGCCATAGAGGTGAACAGGGTCAGCTTGCCCCTGCCATCCCCCAGGGAGGTACAGTAGATGGATGGCCATAGAAGTAGATGCATTTTATTCGAATTCAAGTCAAAATAACAGGTTAGAGAGAACCACTTACTTGACTTAAGAAATCAATATTAGTGCTCAGGTGTAATATATGACCCTGTGTTGGAAAACTGAAAAATTTATCTTGTTATAATTTAATAATAAAAAAACACACCACACCACATGGTTGAACGGCCCCTGAGTTGGTACACTGTGCTGCGAGGACATCAGTTTGAAAAATATGTAACTAAAAAAAATGGAGGCTGTTCAAACAAGAGTTGATGAATTTTCCCCAATTTATAATGTGAAATGATTCTTTGTGTAGGGCTGTCTGCATGCTATTGGATTTTCCATTATTAGAGGATTTAAAAGCTACTTTGGACTAAAGATTATTTACATTTCTAATTTCTCACATTAAATGATGGAGCATAGTCTTAAATTGTGCTACCCCCCCCCCCAATTGTATAAATCCTGCAAGCCTAGCCTCTTGATGAATCCCTCTCCTGTTCCCACACAGGCTCAGGCCACTCATTGTGCTCTAGTCTATTGTTTTCTTGGACTCTGTTCTCTTAGACTTTAACTAGCAGAAATAGCCCAATATATGGAGATTCTTCTCTTTACCTACTCATCCAACTGCCTGCAAAGAGACAAGGGGCTGCACAGACACACACATGCGACATGGGCACGTTTTTTTTTAAAAATGAACTTTTCATTCATGTGTACGTACAGAAGAGCAGTCAGATCACAAGTACACTTCTTTTTTTTTTAATTTTATTTATTTATTGACAGAGAGATCACAAGTAGGCAGAGAGGCAGGAAGAGAAAGAGGAGGAAGCAGGCTCCCCGTTGAGCAGAGAGCCCGATGCGGGCCTCAATCCCAGGACCCTGAGATCATGACCTGAGCCGAAAGCAGAGGCTTAACCCACTGAGCCACCCAGGTGCCCACAAGTACACTTCTTAATGAATCTTTAAAAGTTGAGCAGACCCGTGTAGCCAGCAGCTGGATCGAGAAATAGAATTGCCAGTGTGAGTTTTTCTCTTCTTGACACTGAATACCCGGTGTCTTCTCCAGCACCATCTCTCCAGCACCAGTTTGGCATCCCACTATGTAGTACAATTCTGACACTACCTATCAGAGTCGGTGTCGGACTCCATAGGCTTAAGGGCTCTGCTCTACAAGACAGCCCAAGTGTCAGTTAACCTCACCTCTCCTACTTGGCTACAAAGTTAGGGGTTTTGGGGCGCCTGGGTGGCTCAGTTGGTTAAGTGACTGCCTTCGGCTCAGGTCATGATCCCGGAGTTCCAGGATTGAGCCCCACATCGGGCTCCCTGCTCGGCGGGAAACCTGCTTCTCCCTCTCTCACTCCCCCTGCTTCTGTTCCCTCTCTGACTGTGTTTCTCTGTCAAATAAATAAAATCTTAAAAAAAAAAAAAAAGCAAAGTCAGGGGTTTTGAAACTTGCCTCACCCCCATTTGGTAATTGGCTAGAACAACTCACAGACCTCAGTGTTTCTTCTAAGTTTTTGTTTAGTCTATCAGATTTAGGAGGTTCTATTTATTAGGGGAAGTTTCCTTTTTGTTTGCTAAGATTTTTTAAAGATCGGAATGGGTTTTAAATCATATCAAATGACTTTTCTGTTTCTGTTGAAAGTATTTTTATGATTTCCCCCTTTGTTCTTTATAATGTGGTGAATTACACTGAATTTTGGATATCAAACTTAATTGGAATTTCTGGATCAAATCCAGATTGGATTAACTCTGAATTGACCATAATATTTGATCCTTATGATATCTCACTGCTGCAGTCACTTAGACCTGGAGTTTTCTTTATTTTTTTATTTTTTAAAAGATTTTATTTATTTATTTGACAGAGAGAGAGAGAGAGAGATCACAAGTAGGCAGAGAGGCAGGCAGAGAAAGAGGAGGAAGCAGTCTCCCTGAGGAGCAGAGAGCCTGATGTGGGCCTTGATCCCAGGACCCTGAGCCCTGCGATCATGACTTGAGCCGAAAGCAGAGGCTTTAACCCACTGAGCCACCCAGGTGCCCTGGAGTTTTCTTTAGGTGAAGATTTAAAATTTTGGGTTTGATTTCTTTCATGGCTATAGGGATATTTATGTTTTTTATTTTTTTCAGTGTCAGTTTTGGTAAGTTGTGTTTTAAAAGTTCACCTCACTTAAAATTTAAAATTTATGAGTACAAAGCCATTCCTTATATCCTCTTTAAAATGGTCTATAGGGTCTATACTAATGTACTATTTTTCATTTCCCCATGTTGGTAATTGTACTACTTTTCTTTTTTCATTATCAGTCTTGCTAATTAGTGGTCCATCAGTTTTTTTTTATTTTTTTTATTTTTTAAGATTTTATTTATTTGACAGAGAGAAACACAGCCAGAGAGGGAACACAAGCAGGGGGAGTGAGAGAGGGAGAAGCAGGCTTCCCGCCTAGCAGGGAGCCCGATGTGGGACTCAGTCCCGGGCCTCTGGGACCATGACCTGAGCCGAAGGCAGTCACCTAACCAACTGAGCTACCCAGGAGCCCCAATATTTTTTTTGTTTTTATTTTTGTTTTTTTTTGGTCCATTGATTTTGTTGATCTTTCAAAATCACTAATTTTGACTTTGTTGATCTTTACGTATAACTTGTTTTATTTTTCACTGAATTTCTGCCCTTAAATTTATTATTTTCCTCTTTGGCTTTCTTTGAACATAGCTTATTACTCTTTTTCTAACTTCTTGAGAAGGATATTTAGAATATAGATTCTCAGTCTTTCTTCTCTTTAGTATATACAAGCAAACCTATAAATTTCCCTCTAAGCACAGCTTTATCAGTATACATGTTTGATTTTCTTATTTTCATTACTTATACCGGTTGTTTTCAAATTTCCATTGTCATTTTGTCTTTGCTATGGGGTTATTTAAAATGGGATGACTTAATTCCAAAACCGCATTTTTTTTTTTTTTATTTTCCAGTTAATCCTGTTTTGATTTTGAGCTAAATTCCATTGTGGTAAAAAAAAAAAAAAAAAACTTAAATAAATTAACCTCTTTAAATTGTTGAGGCATGCTTTGTGGTTTTGCAGGGGTTAAAATTGCAGAGGTTCTTGAAAATGTTTGTGCACCATCGTTGCTGAATACCATATCCTGTGTTTGTTTGCAGTTAGGTCAAGTTCCTTAATTTTATATTTTGGCTTTGGAATGGCTCCAGACTCTTCCTCCCTTTACCATCTGTTTTTCTCTTTTTGCTCCTTAAATCCCTTTGCTCTCTTGTTTGCTTTCCCCATGGCTTCCTCTTTTGGCCTAGCTATATTTGAATTCACATATGTTTTCCCATGGTTTCTTTTGGCTCTGACCTGTCTTCTGCTGAAGGTTCTTGTTTCTATGACTGCCTTTTACCACTTTGGCTGGGGCTTTGTTCAGTAGGCCAGCATGGCACTCTCCCCTTCCTTTAGATTCTACATGTTAAGGATGCTCATCAGACAGCTGTCAGCAGGCGTTCACGGAACACAGGTAATGGGATTTCAGAAATATTTGACATAGTCTGTGCCCTCAAGGACTTATGATCCAGCTGGAATCAGGACCCCCACATACAACAAATACAAGGATGTATTTAATAAAAATGATGTGAGTGTAGTGGGAAGGAGGCAGTCATTATGGGCTGGAATGACTTTGTAGAGAGCCTGGAATTTGTTCTGACATCAAAAAATGGGAAAATAGGGATGTGAACTGCAGGGAGTTTGCCTGAGTGGAAATCTAGAGGCAGGAAAAGTTCACTCCTTTGTGCTTGTACTTCATAGATCACACTAGAGGGGATGATATCAGTTCACAGAATTACAGTAACCTGGTCCAAAGAGGTAGACTGAGGTCAGATCACAAAGGGCCTGAAATGTTAAGCTGATGCTTTTAGATAGTACCCTGCAGGTAAGCAGGGTATGCAGGGATAATTGGAGATTATGATATGTGTACAGCGGTCTGATGTGGGGAAAGTTGTGTTTTTAGGGGGGATGATCTGATCATTGTGACAGAATGAAATTGGAAGGAGTTTAGAAAGACCTTGGAAAAAAGATTTGATTTGAGATGATAATGCATAGCAAGATGATAACAGATTAATAAGGAGTCTTAGGGTAGGGGAGAAGCTGGGTTCAGCGAACATTCAAGAAATCCAGCCTAGGTTTTTAAGAGACCAGAGGTGCTATTGATGGTAATAGGGATGGAAGGAAGTGGAGCAAATTTAGACACAAAGATGGTGCCCAAGACCAAAGAGTCACATGCAGTGTTGTACAAGGAGGATTAGCTTAGGTGGGCCCTCAGAGTGCAGAGTGTGCGTGTTGACACAGATATTGGGAGGTGGTGAAGATGGCAGATACAAGGACCTCACCTAGACTTCTCTTGAAGATAGTGGTCTTGTGAGATCTGCGCTGACTTAGTGTTTCACCCCATGAGCTAGGAAGCTACTACTGCCGCATTCCAGTCTCTGAAGGAAGACCAGAAACCAGTTAGCAGGAACGGGAGCAGTAAGTAATAAGGGGAAAAAGTAATAGTAATAAATAATAACAAGGAGGGAAAAGCACAGCTCTCCTAAACCAGAAGTGAATTTCATTTATGACCATTTGGGGTTCTGTTTTAAAGGAAGAAATCTATCCTGTGTATATCCTCTCATCCTGAGGGTTGCAGTTTTGCCATAATAAAGACAATTTGCTGAGGAAACAGGGAAACATGCTAAATTCCAATTAGCCAGTGCTCAGTGCTATCAGAGATTAATAACACCTCAGGCCGGCTAGAAGTGACTTCACATTCGAGCCTCTTCCTGTGTATCATGGCAACAATTTACAAATTTTCATAAGAGATGTCCTCTTTGAGAAATTGCCTTTCCTCATGCCATGGGAGTTTTTATGATTAGAACTATACTTCTTCCCTTGCAGTTGTTTTTCAGGCATTTAGGTTACCATTTCTGCTTATCAGGAATGGTTCAAAAATTTTTTAACACAGAGCAATTAATATCTGTCAGTAGAAATAAATTACATTTTTCATCGCTTGTGACACGCTCTCAAATGCTGTTTGAAAGTGCTATAATTATGCATCATCATGCTATGTAATTTTGGTGCCTGATGTATTAGTGCTTTAGGGGTATGATTTATATTTTCTAGGGTTTTTTTTGTCTTTTGTCTTTTTTTTTTTTTTTTAGTACCGAATTAATAGGATGGGCGTAAGGATCGGGATGTAAGTTGGGAAATGACATTTTGCATACTATTTTGTATAATTTCCATTCCTCTAATGCAGTCTGTTTTTTTTTAAGTTGTTCATATATTTTACATATTTCGTGTATGCAAATTCTGCACGTTAAGATCATACCACCAATAGCTATTGCCTTCCAGCACTAGAATGGGCAATATGCATTCAGAAATTGAATGCATAGTATAGGACATGGTTTTTATTACCCTGAGGAATGGTGTTTATTACCCTGTGTAGGGTGGGTCCCTTTGGTGCTTGTCCTTTAAGTAGAATGGGGCCACGCTAGTGCTGTACCTTATAATTACTGGCAGCCAACAAGGACTTGGGGGTCAGAGTACCCTCTGTTTACTCTTGGCCTTGTTCTCTCCTTTGGCCCTATAACCTCAACTTGATGATCTGATCTTGGCTTCTTTGTTTTTGGTGATCGGTCTGCCCCCACCTGTGACTTACTGAATTCCAACCTGCTGGGAGGTGGTTCTTGCAGTGAGGGTCTTCCCCCACTCACCCCTTCACCTCTTACTGCCTCAGGTGAGAGATTATCAGGGAGGTAAGGTCAATAGGATGGGATGGAGGCTACCCAGGAGCAGGAGTAAACCAGGCAAATCACAAAGGATTTGACCTCTCAATTACACTGTGCCTGGAGCACAGACCAGTGTCATCATTGGGGTGAATGGACAAGCCCGCTACTGTCTTTGCTCTCATTGCTACATGTGGCCATCTCAAAGTGTGAGAAAAGGGGATCAGACTATCCCACCTCATAATATGCCACTATTTTAGCTAAAGGCAAGGTGCCAGAGGAACTCATTGCCCTTTACCTTTCTGCCTAAAAGCAGAGTGAACATTTCCTTTTGTGAAAGTGTCTCTTTATCCCATACCAGGGAGAGGACAGTTCTTAATCACTGGAAAGGACACCGACCTGAGACTACATAAATGAACCTTCTTCAAATAATCAGTGTCTTCTATTCGTTTCCCCCATACATTTGCCTTCCAACAGTTAACCACCCCTGCCTTTCCCATGTCTGCCCACTTCTGCACAAATTATCACTCTTTGTTAAAATGGTATAAAAGCCTCCACACCTAACCACTTTTTGGGGGGGGGGTTTACTTCTTTTCTCTGAAGCCCCTGTGTACATATAGAATGGGGTTTTTCTCCTGTTAATCTTTTTCAGATTAATTCACACACCCCCATCACTTTACCATAGAGTGTGGAGCAAAAGTTATTTTTCCTCCTTTACATAACATATTTCATCCTGCTAGACTATAATCAGTAAGATAGAAAAGAAGACCTTTAATTCCTAAATTTACAATTCAAAGAATATTGCAGCCTACATGTGTAAGTAGAGAAAGGGCAGTGGGGTTAGGAAGGGACTAGAATCACTTATTCAACAAGCCCTCATGGGATATTTACTCTCCAATACTGAACGAGGGGTATGATATTCCTGATGAATGTGGTTTTCCAAAGTATTGTTAGTAAATGACAATGAAGGCTGTCTTCGCTCTGCAGCCCTTAACATTTTTTTTTTAAATTAAAACTGTTGGTTGGGCTTATTTATATTTGAATAAAAGACACACCAGGGCTACAGTGATGGAAAGTGAAAATACAGGCATTTTGCAATAGGCACGTCCACACCTTCTCCTGAGACTTTGAGATTATTCCTCATTACCCAAAGACCCCATTACCATGTTTCTGAGCAGCATAGCAGCGAGCGAAGTTGGGCTTCACTGTTGGAAAATTTTAGAAGAGAAGCTGTATTAAATTTCTCAGTTGAATAAGGAAAAGTATCGTAGTGAATAAAGAATTGTCTTCCGACATGAAGCTCAAACTCTCAGATCCCTTAAGTAGAATTTTAACAATTGCTACTAGTTAAATAGGTTTTAGCAAGCATACATCTCCATGGAGCTCTGATTGTAGTATATTTTTAATTATGGAGGCTTTGAAAGGCATCAGCTCACATGAACTTTCCTTTAAATAGAATCATAAAGCGGAGCCTTTCCCTCTGCTCATTCCTCTGTGCAGGGGGCCACCAAGAACTCTTAAGTGAGTCACTTTAGAATGAATGGCTCATTGTAGGATTGAGTTTTACTCTATTGAAGAAGAGTAACAGAAATCAAAGTAGAAAGGACCTTTGAGATTTGGGTCACTTCATTTCACACCTTTTTGTTTCCTTTCTAAGAACAAATCCCTAAAGTGATTTAATACTAGCAAGAAACTGGTGGTGGTCATGGGGCGGTAGCCTGGGAATTGGCATTCGCAGGTTTAAAGGAATAAGGGCGTTGGGTTAATTGGCGTAATGTGAAGACAGACGCTTTATTTTCCAAACACCTGACGAGTTATTCCTTGGGGAACTCCCATGTTAATTTAACATTTCTGCAGAGGTTCGTACTTTGAAAATGCTTATCGTGATTCGTATTTGTCGCGTGCTTTCTGTGCAGGGCTCAGCCTCTCCATGTATGTCGGGGAGTCGCCCATGAGTAGACAGATGTTTCTGCTTTGGGTGGCATGGAAGAACTACAAGTTCAGGTTTACCTGTCCGTGTCTTACTCTTCCAAAGGCTACCCAGTCACCTTTGCTTAATCACAGGTTTCATGCCAATCAAGCTGGTTTTAGGAAGTTGTGCCGGAAGTAGTAACACCTACCACCTACCGGGGATTAAGGGCTTCCTAGGTACCCGGTGCTGTACTAAAGTCTTTTTTTTTTAAAAATATTTTATTTATTTACCTAACAGAGAGAAACACAGCTAGAGAGGGAACACAAGCAGGGGGAGTGAGAGAGGGAGAAGCAGGCTTCCCGCCGAGCAGGGAGCCCGATGTGGGGCTTGATCCTGGGTCTCCAGGATCATGACCTGAGCTGAAGGCAGACCCTTAATGACTGAGCCACCCAGGCACCCCTGTACTAAGCTCATTATGCATGTTGTATGAGTTTAATTTTCGTAACGGTGCTGTGAGACAGCTACTCTCTCAGTTCTGCAGAGGAGAAGTCGGAGTCTTGGAGGAGTTTAGAGCACACACACATTTATGTATGAAGCCCTAGATCTAGGGAGTGAGGGGATTGGTGTTTGAATACAAGGCCCTGCTCCCCAGAGCAATACCGCACCCGTGTCTGGGGGGACTAAGGATGGCTACGTTTCTTGAATAGTTACTTACTCCTGGTATTTGACAAAGCACTTTTTTTTTTTAAATTTAAATTCAATTATCTGACATCTAGTACATCATTAGTTTTTGATATGATGTTCAATGATTCATCAGTTGCATGTAACACCCAGTGCTCATCATACCACGTGCCCTCCTCAGTGCCCATCCCCCAGTTACCCCGCCCCCCCAGGCCCCTCCCTTTCCGTAACCCTCAGTTTGCTCCCAGAGTCAAGAGTCTCATATGGTTTGTCTCCCTTTCTGATTTCTTCACATTCAGTTTTCCCTCCCTTCCACTGTGGGTCCTCTGTGCTATTCCTTATGTTCCACATATGAGTGAAACCATCTGATAATTGTCTTTCTCTGAGTATTTCACTTAGCATAATCCCCTCCAGTTCCATCCACGTCAGTGTAAATGGTAGATATTCATCCTTTCTGATGGCTGAGTAATATTCCCTTGTATATAGCACTTTCAATGATGTATTTTCATTGAATGCCCCCAACCTACTGATGGGGAAACTGAACTGGAGAGAAATGCACAAACCTACCTTAGATTACATAGCTGTTACGGGATGCAGCTGTGAGTTTCAGAACAGATCGCTCTGGCCCCGAAGGCCCATTGCTGTCCCTGTATTCCCCACTGTCCCCGTTGAAACTACTTTCTCTTCCTGTGAGTCCTATTGGACGTAGCCAGTCCTTATTTGTGTTGGAGGCAGTCCAGCATGTATCTGAGTGACCGAGTGGTTTTATCTGGAAAGTTCAGAGCTTTCTCCTTCCTCTTTCCAAGATCTCTTCCCCTTCTTCAGCGCACCCCATCCTTCCTGTACTTCATCTTTGGGTGATTAGAGTCTCCGATCCATTTCTTGTTCCTTCCTCCCCAGTAAAATTACATGTTGTAAAGACCACAGTAACCTCTTTCGCACCAAGTAACAAATGATAGTACCTTAATATTTGGCTCTTCCCAGAGTTATGGGCAATTTGCTAGGTTAATTTTCCTGGATTTCCAGGTAGCAGGCACTGGCTGGAAACAGATTTTTCATGTGGTTTACTTGGGATTCTTCAGAATGTAACAGTAGTTGACTGTCTTTACAAATACTAAGACCAAGCGTTTTACTAGATATTTTCATCGCCTTTGGGATTATCTTTTTCTGTGGGGACGCTCTCTTGATTTTATAATGAAAGCAAGCGAGAGAATGGGACCTATTTCGTGATAATTCCTGTTCCCTTTATCATACATGCACCATGATGCAGGAGGAGGCATGTGTATGGACACAGGAAAGATAAGAGTTAATTAAAAAACAAAGTAAAGCAGAATTCCCAAACTGGCTTGCTCCCATTTTGCCAAGTTAAGACATCTCCTCACTTGTCTAAGACAGAGCTGATCTTCAGGTCTGTTAAGTGAATGTCTGTAATATGGTAGGTAATTTCAATGGAGCCAAGGAGTTTATTTTCTCCAAAATTTCACCACTAAACATCTAGTCATTTGGAATAATACATTTTTAAAGAAACATAAATAATTCTTGGAGATATAAGCATATCATTTCCTGACAAAGCAACCTTAGGGGAAAATATTCACCTTGCTCTCTTGCTGGAATTTGGTCTCTCATTATTTTTACTCTTTTTTGTGTGTGTTGTGTTCTGGTGATCGCTTTAGACCCATCTTCCAGATGACTAATGCTCTCTTCAGCTGAGAAAATCTGGTTGGTCTATTTGGTATTTATTCTGCCCATTGAGTTGTTAATTTCAGTGACATCGTTTCTAGAAGTTCTGTCTGACCCTTTTCCAGATCTGCCAGTTTTTGTGTATACTTTTAGCATTGTTTCTATTCTCTTTTATTTCTCTCGTCATTTAAGGCTCTTTAGCAGACATCATTATTAAAAGCGGATATACCATTTGGCCCACTCATTCTAACTTCTGCAGACTGATTTTATTCATAAAGTAGCACAGGTGCCCAAAGATACACGTTCAAGGACATCCAGTAGAGTATGCTGGGGATGGCAAAAGGCGGTACATATGCTTCTCAATACTCCCTTTTATAATAGCCTGCTTTCTCCTGCCCTTGGGAATGCCAACTCTCTCTGCATGCTGTGTATACTGACTCTCCTTCCTGGTAGTTAGTTTATAAAGTTTGGGTTGTGAATTTTCATGGTGGGTTGATGCTCAATGGGAAGTTTGTTCTGCTGAGACAGCCCCGTGTGCCTGGCTGGGATAGAGGAAGCCACCCTTCGCAGTGTTTTTGTTCCACATTTGCTTTTGCTGAGGCCATGGGCATCCCTCCTGGTTTCGGACACGTTTTACAGTTTCTTTCTTGGCTGGAGATTTCTTCACTACTTGAATAGTGTGACTTCAGATAGTGTAGCTTTTTGCCTGTACATGGTTGGAGTTTCAGTTTCTCAGGGACCCTGGGAGGACGCCTCGCTTTCTTGCTGCTCTCTGGTCTCGTGCACAGTTTAAAACCCACTTCTCAGAGACGTGGAGTCCCTGGCATGGTCCGTGTTTTGTGTCGATGTCTCCATTCCACCCCTCCACTTTGAGGATGCTAAACTCCCTAGTTCCTGGAGACTAGAGCTGACCTCTCTGTCTATCTCCCTTGAAGCTCAGAGATGGCCTTCTTTATTGATAGTATCTGGGGATTGCCCTTTTCTCAGAGCTCAGTTATGATGAAAACTTCTGAGTCACATATTACCTGCAGTTTCGTCTGTTTATAGCAGGAAGAGAGCCTGTGTCCCTTACACTCCATCCCGTTACTTTAATTTCCAGCCACATAACTTTGCACTGAGGGATTTTGTCCCAAGTTTGTGGAAGGATGAGTTATGGACTTGGGACAGTGGAGGGGGGCTGCTGGGCACCCAGAGGGGACCTGTAGGAGCCGGGGGAGGAGGACAAGCTGCATCAGTCTTGTGGATGCAGACCAGAGAGGAAAAGTGGGTGAGCGCACCGAAAGGGAGCCTGGGAAGCAGGGGAGACCTGCTTCCTGCTCTTGCTTCGGGGCGACCCCGCTCTGGTCTGTAGTCCTCACTGAACCCGTGACATTGACTCGGCCAGATCAAACGGAGGAGAACCTAAGCCTGCAAAGGTTCTCTGACCTGAGAGGTCAGGGTGATTTCTTCTCACCTTTGTGATTTTTCCGGTAGCTAAGTTTGCTCCTTTTCCCCACCCCTGCGTCATTTTTAAACCGACCTCACAAAGTTCCTTTTTTTTTTTTTCCTTTAATGACGTTGGGAACAGAGGGACACTGTGACTGTTAGCAGCAGCAGGAGCTCTTCCTTCTGAAGCCTTCTGGATTTTACCTTCCGGGTTGCAGATGTGCTTGTGACAACGCTTTGCTTTGGAAGCCGAGGCTTTGGCTGCAGGTCCCAGCTCCGCGGGAGGCTCCCGTGGCTCCCATCGGAGGTGAGCTCTCCCCGAGGAGGCCACCCGCCCGCCTCAAGCATGGTCACCATATAGGGTGAATCCTGACACGAAACACGGGCATTGAGGCTGGAACTCAGGTATTGGAGCCGAGTTACCAAGCAGGTGGGGAGCAGCTACTGAGTTTTATCTTCATAGACTCTGGTTGGTCCGCCTCTCTCCTGCCCTCTCTCCGCTGCCCGCTCAGCAGCACTCTACCCCGACTCCCGTCCCCGTCAGCCTCCACCAGGCCCCATGTCCGCGGAGCTCAGGGGCTCCTGTGAGGAGGTAGATATGGTTTCTGGACAGTGTCAGGGCCGTACCACAGACTCGACTCTTCCTGGGGGCGAGTGAGGTCGGGGGAGACTCTGCCGCAGAGCCTGCTGCCCGCCTCCTCCAGGCAGACGGACAGGGGAGAGTTGTTTCAGGCAGAGAAGCAGCATGTGCCCAGGCTCTGAGACGGGGTGACCACGGTGGGCCAGGTGCCGGCCAGTGAGATGCACGCCAGGGAAGGGAGCCCAGGCCTAGAATTCACAGGGCTCTGGGGAGCCAGCTAAGGAGTCCGGATTTGATTTTGTGCCAAAAAATAATTACAAACTAGGAGTTTGCTATTTAAGTTAATTCTCTTTGAGGAAATGGTATTCTCCCTTTGTACAGCTAGTAAAACAGGAAGCATATTCTTATATCCTGCTCTCCTTTAGGAATAAGACCTGAAAATATAGAAAGACATAAAGTAAATAATCGCGGGTCTGAAGAACTTCGGGGAGGGTGTCCTATTTAAATGTGCTCTTTTGAGATTACTCTCTGAGTGCTTTGTCGTTCTTTAAAAACACTGCCAGAAGTTATTTAAATCCTCTCCCTAGTGATCTTCTCAGGATTATGGAGGAGCAGTTGGTCTCCTGTTATTGTGGTTTGTTTGCTGTAGAGTTTTTGCCGTTAGGGAATACTTGAGAAATTATTTTAAGATCCCGGGAAATATATGTATTTTAAAAATATGGTTCACTGCTTATTTTTCCTCCAGCTCTTTTAATTTTTCACTTCTCCCTTGAAACTTACTCATACAAATACAAGGGAAGTTGTTGATTGTATCTTTTTTCTTTTTTAAGATTTATTTATTTGAGAGAGAGAGAGAGATTGAGCACAAGCACGGGGTGGGGAGGGGCCTGGAGGGGGACGAATCCCAAGCAGATGCCCCACTGAGCACAGAACTGGTTCGGGGGGACACTGAGATCATGACCTGAACCTAAATTAAGAGTCAGCCACCCAACCAGCTGAGCCACCCAGGCACCCCGGTGATTGTACCTTTTATTGTGACCTATAAATGAGACCTGCTCTCCAGACACAGCCGAGGCTTAGGGTAGGAAGTCCCGAAGTATATTTAAATAAACTGTGTTGTCCCCCAGGACGCTCCGTGTAGCTATTCTAGCATCATAAAGGTTTGGGACTCGTGGTTCTTCTTATTCCACTTGGTCATAGCTGGGAAAGACCTATACGAAAGCTACAAGGTGTAAAGCCCACGAGCCCTTTTTCCCCCTCTCCTTTAAATGTTAGTATTTAAAGGATCCTGAATGCATGGGTTGCTCATACCCTCTGGGTAGCTGTGGTGGGTCACTGAAGTGTTTCCAGCCCTTGCTGGCCAAGGGTCATGGGTCTTATTACCCAAGGGTAAAACTTCAGCCCGTCCTCTGTTATAGGAATTGGCACGTCCTTGAATCCCACGACCAGCAGTGCACAACTTCGCCCAGGGAAGCATTTTTACCAATGACTTAGGAGGCACTTGGCAAGCAGACATTTTGACTTTACGTGAATAGTTGTGTGCCCACGTAAGAGCCCATTATCTTGTTTTAATACTCAATTTCCTTCCCGTTCTCTTAATTGAAATGAAGCTCGCCCCTGCTGTTTTCGGCCAGTGGAAGCTTTATGAATATTTTAAACTCTCTGCTGCACGAGGGATTGATTCTTTGTTTTCCCACCTTCATCTGGTACTTCTCCGTGTGGCTGTCTCCTGTTCCTGCCTGCAGTTTGATGCTACTACTCGTGTTCTGTCAATCCAGCCTGCGTGTGACGGCAGAGCACTGATTAGCCTTTCCAGAAGGGTCATCGAAATAATAGTGTTGATGATTTTCTGCTACATAGGCCTGCAATGTGAGTTCAGCTTGTGGAAACTGCTGGGCAAGCCGTGGGGCCAAGCAGGCCTGTTCTTATCTTGTTGACCAAATAATTTCATAGACGTCCACCACTTTCAAATTTAGCTCCAAACCCCCATGGAAAAAAACTTTGCAGTTCAATTAGCAGATAAATTGCATGATGCTTATAAATCAGAAAATCTGTCATGCACGCAATGCTCAATTACTACCTCTAACCTCTTTGTACTTCCTGATGTATCCCCTAAAAGCCACTGAGGATTCAAGGATGATAATTAATTTTTAGGGTGAATTAAAAAAGAAGTATTCTGACTATAGTCAGGGCTGATTTTTAGCTGGTATTTAGCATTATGGTCAAAAACCACACGAGCTGTTTATGATTTTCTTACTAGTCTGTGCCACTGTTCAAATAATGCCATGCTTGATTTTTATCTGTATATTTTTTAAAAGATATTTATTTGAGAGAGGGAGAGAGAGCGAGAGTGTGTGAGTGAAAGGAGGAGCAGAGGCAGGGGGAGAGGGACAAGCTGACTCCATGCTTGAGCTCGGAACCCCACATGAGAAGGGATCCCAGGACCCTGAGATCATGACCTGAGCCGAAACTTACAGTTAGACATCCAAGCTCAGCTGACTGAGCCACCTAGGTGCCCATGATTTTTCGTGTATCTTAACTACATTCCATCCATACCCAAGTCTGTGCACTACTCTTGTTGTCTCTACCCTTACTTGCATACGTGTTCGCTCTGCTCTCTGTCTGGCACCTACCTAGCGCCCGTCTCACTGTTACTGCTCAACAATGTTCTTGGTTGAGCAAATGGAGACACCTAATCTCAGTGTCTTTTGTTTCTGTTTTTTGTACGTCGCACACCAGCTTGGATTGGTCAAATAAACTTCTCTAAGTTTTATAGAATCTTTTCACTGTATGCATATTTTTGTTGGAAGTGACATTGGATGTCGAAATAGGTGATTTCAATACGGGATGCTCAACAGAATTGGAAAAAAGAAAAAGAATTCTCAAGACTGGGGCAAGGTGAGGGACTTCGGGGGCTGTAACAGGGTGCCAATGCTCACAGCCTCCTCGTTGCATCGTTCAGCTGTCCTCCTACTCCTTGCTGCATTTTCCCTTCTTGAACACAGACGTCCTTCACATAATGAGATCATGTCTCTGGGCAGTTCCTGGATTGTCCAGGAACAAACATCAAAGCAAAGAGAGCTTGACCTTTTAACTTGAGATTGAAAAACGAAGTCCCAGAGAAGGATACTTGTTGGCCTGGCTTCATGCCCGTGTCCGTCCCTTGGGAGTCCTGTGGTGGGAGAATAATTTATGATTCACTGGCTCTTGTGCCCCCCTTACTGTTCACAGGGGCACTGTAGCTTGTCCTTCCCTTGGTCATACTTAACACATGTCGTGTAATAATTTGTTCACCAGCCCACCTCCTCCACTGGGCTGTGGACTCCTTGAGGGTCAGGGCTGTGCTGGCTCATGTTTGCAGATACTCATGTTCAGACGTGAATGCCTGATACTTGCTAAATGAATAAACTTGGAAAGTAGAGTCTAGCGGAGCTGAAGCACAGAATATCGTTGGATGGCACATGCTTTTCCTCCTGCGATTGCAACAAAAAGCTGTTCATGCTGATATACTTGGCTGTTTTGCAGTCTTCACCCCTTGCTCCCGATGGACCCGTCAGAGGGTTTCTTCCGTTCGATAACCCTTTAGAGACGTTGCCCTTCATCTTGCCCTTTCTCCAACAAACACATCGTTGATTCTTCTAGCCATTCCTCAGTGAGGAGGATATCTGGATATCTGGAACCCCCCATCCTGCTTATTCCCTATAAACTTTTGGGTGTGTTCGTGAGGCCGGGAACCCACTCAGACACCCAAATATGACTTGACTTGTGCAGAATTTACTATGGATGATGCTCCCTAGGATGATGACGAGTGGCTTTAGAAGGGGAACACTTTCATTAAAGGGAACTTTACACAAAGTCCACTGTGTAGGATAAGTAAAGGGGATCTTTTTCTGGTTGAGGGGGGTTTTCTGGAACCCTGCCCATGTTTTCCTTTCTCATATATGGTGGTGGCCGCTGAAACATTTGGTGGGACTCTGAGGGTTTGACGGCCCACCTCAACCTGAAAAATGTATTGATAGAAAATGTATTACATATTTTTATGGAGTCTAAGTTTGCAGACACAGTATATGTTATATTAAGTTTAAGTGCTACTGAATTTCCACTTGTCTTGACCTGAATAGCTTCTGATCCCATGATGCAGGTTTCCCCGTATTTTCCTATTAGATTTAATTTTGTTGGTCTATATCTTGGCTTGTCCCGATCATTTTGGGTCTTGAATTTGTTACTCATTACTTATTTATTTGCTACCTTTTTCATCTTACCATAATCTGGATCTTTGGCAGTGGGCTATCTATATGGTTTCCAAGTATTTTGATCAGTTTATAGAAACAGATATGGGCCAACGAGAGCACCTCTCCTTCAAATTGACACCCCAATATTTGTGAGCATTTGGGGAGAGAGGGGAAGGTTCAGAGACATTTCCTGAAACTAGACCAACCATCCTGTGTCCCAGAACTTTCCATCTGAAGCAGTCTGATCACTTGTACACCTGTTGCTGGCTGAGTTCTGCTGATTCTCCTTACTCAGTGTTGGGAATGTGCTCTCATTTTCTCTCTCTCCCACAATGCTTGTTCAACCTCTTTGCTCTCCAGGCAGGAGTAAACTCCGTATCCTGCCTTCTGGTCTTTCCCCACTGTCTCCTGCACTCATTTCCCGTGTCCCCACTCTGAAACAACTTGGCTATGTGTGGTTCCCAGGCCGAAAACCCTCCCATGGCCCCCTTGTCACCTGCATGACAAAGCCCAAGGTCAAGTTCACGGTCTGGCTCTTCTGCACCGTCTCCTCCAGCCCTCCCCAGACTGGGTCTGAGGCTTTCACAACTATCGGTGGCTTGTAACTTCTTCCGTGCCCCACATGCCCTCCTGGTCCCTGTGGTCTTTGTGTGAGATTCTCCCCATTCATGCTGGACCCAGACTTCTTTTTGTCAGAGCTTGCTTGCTTTGAACCTTGAGCTCAGGTGTGCTCCTAAGATGTTCCCCAAGCCTTCTCCTGCGACTACAGGAGCCTCCTGCTCCCATCCCAATCTGGTTCATTGGTCTTTGGTTTATTGTGTACCTTTGTATAGGACGCTCGCCATATTTTATGGCTATCCCTCACGAGATAGGTAGTCAAGTCAGGCTCCATGGCTCGCTTATTTTGGCATTATCTGCATTCCATCTGGTCATTTTTTTTTTCTAAAGACTTTATTTGAGAAAGCGAGAGAGAGCGAGAGAGCGAGCGCACTAATAGGGAGAGCAGCAGGCAGAGGGAGAAGCAGGTTCCTTGCTGAGCAGGGAATTCTAAGTGTGGCTGGATCCCAGGACCCTGAGATCATGACCTGAGCTGAAGGCAGACCCTTCACTGACTGAGCCACCCAGGTGCCCCTCATCTGGTCTTTAATAGATACTCACTTAATATTTGTTGAGCAAAGTAATGGATAAATAAACCTACTTAAATTCATATAATCATTTTATTTCCCGTCCCAAATTTTACCATCATATACACAAAGCTCTGTGGACCAGTGAATCCATTAACTAGGTATGTCAAAATGCAAATACTCTCTGTTTGATATTTTCTTCATCTATCGAACTAGCAACGTGGTAAAGAAAGAAATTTCCTCATTACTGATATGTTAAGTGAACTTATTTATTTTCCATTGATGCATCTTCTCTTAAATGACCACAGACAGTTCTGGAAAGAATGTAGTTCTAATTTAATGGCCTGAGTAGAGAGCTCCTTTTCCATGGTTCCTTCTTTTAAGTCGCCTCCAACAATCAAGCCTGGGGTAAAATAATCTGGATTTATTGCCTGCTGTCTATGATGCTGTAAGATGCGTCTCCTGACACTTAGTGCTTTATAATCTCCCTGAAAGTGGCATAAATATAAAACAGGTAACAGTCAATCCAGCAAGTGGTCAGGGATCCAGAAGAATGGCATAGACAATAAACGCCAGGCATTTTTATGAAATAGTGGTGATTTATGTAAACAAAAAGCAAGCAGACGACCACGCCGCGTGACAAATGGGCAGAGACTCCAGGGAAGAAGTATCCGTTGGTTCCGAAGGGAATGAGACACAGGTCCCGGAAACAGAAACAGACCCCCCCCCCTCGCTTGGTCTTCATGCTGAGCTAATTGTGAGGCTATGAGGGTGAGGCTAGAAATGGACATTCCTGCACACCTTAATGTAAAGGTGATGTAAGTGTCTGGGAGAGTGGCAGATGATTTTATCAGAACTTTCTGACAAAGTCAGAGAGCCGCTGTCATCAGATAGGACGCCTCACCACCTGAGTGTGTGTCCGTTGAAGATGCATTCGATCCAGGGAAGAAAACCAAAAAGGGTTCCACACAGGAAAAGCCGCAGAGTGCTGCCCTGGGATAGTCCTGCTGTTCTGGGTTCAGTTTGGAAATGCCAGTCCCCGCACTGCCCCCAGCCTGACACACAACAGGAAGTTCGCTCGGTTTCCTGTGCCCAGAGGGAGGTAGACTCTGAAACAAATACACTTTTTCAAGAACCCCGTCCATTCATTCATTCACTTCTAGGTACTCTGTCGAACAGTAGGTCTCTGGACGGAACTCTGCTGAGCTCTAGAGACCGTTCCACCATCGCTAAAGCAATACTGTGCATTGATAATTCATGTTCAACGCCCCCCCCCCCCGACCAATGATATTTCGCCTATTAGCTGGATCTAGCGTACTATAAATTAAGGAACATTGCCCGTGTAAGTGAGAAATGTGGGTCTAGTCCTGCCTTGGGCAAATTACTCAACACTTCTGTTCTCGACTGGAAAATGAAAGGTTTGAACCATTTACTCCCGACAGTCCTTTGAGGCTCTAAAATATAATGATCTAATTAATTTTGATGGCCTTCTGGCTCGCACTTTCGTATTTGTGAGTTTGTTTAGTGCCTGAGCGTGCTGATTGAGTTGACTTTGTGAACCTGCGTAGGAGACAAGGTTCTGAGACACGGTGACGCGCGCTACGTAAATGAGGAAACCTCCTGCACGGGGCGGGGGTGGCGTCCTCGTTCACGGCTCTGGGGCTTTGAACACGGAACGAGTCGACACCATGCTGTGGGAGAACACATCCAGTGTTTCTGAGCCTGGTTAATTGAGGTGTGATGCTCTGGTTTTTATGGCATTTCGTATGAATACGCCTTTAAATTCAGTGCTTTGGTGTGTGGATGTTACTGACACCTCAGTGTTCAGTAATTGGAGGCAGAGACTTCGATCTTTTCATACATGCCACCGCAGGTGAGATCACTTAAACCGTTCCATCAACAACACTGAGCATTTAAGTAAAAGAAGCTCACACGAGCGTGCATATATAATTACATACATTATAATTATATATGTGTATAATTACCAAAGTCACATAACAAATATTATCTCAAAGTCATTTTTGAAAGGGAGTATTTTAATGTTCTCAGTGAATAATTTGTCTCTGCCTGAGTTACTGTTGTATCTTGGGAAATAGAGGAGAGGATAAAATCATTTAGATTTGCAGTTTCTTGTCATGGAAGGTGAAGGCCTTTTTATTATTATTATTAATGTGATGGGAACACTCCTACCACATCGTGTGTCTGCACAGCATCTCGAGAACAACATTTTCATCACATAAATAATTACAGCTCTGTTTGGGTTTTTTCAATGCCTCCTGCAACTTCCCTCCAGCTCTCTGCTGCCTTCCATCAGAGTGCGGAGAACAGCATCCCTCTCAGATGAAGGTTTCCCCAGATAGTGACAGAAGGGAGGCACTCACCCCAACGAGACCCAGGTCTGAGCTGGGTGGAAAGGAGTGTTTCAGGAAGCAGGTGCACAGTTCAAAGTAAACTTGCTTGTGTGGAGAAACGGCAGTGTTTATGCGGAGAAAGAACCCTCCCCTGGCCTGGTATCTTTTCCTTCCTTGGTTACCTGCTTCTGCGGCCAGGCCCCCGGCCTGCGTCTCAGGAAGAACACCCCACGTATGATGGCACAAAGGGGACCGTGGGCCACCACCTTGGGGGGGTGAGATGGGGGCAGGGAGTGAGGTAACCAGGCAAGATTCTTGCTCTTGGTGGGTGAACACTCCCGTGAAGGAGATAGGCAATGACATGGGAACCAGACGCAGAGATCGGGCAGGGGACAGACAGTGATGCCAAGAAGGAGCTAGGTGTTCTCCGTGTTTCCCTCACGTGTCTGGACCCTCGGAATGGACCGGAAGTTATGGGTCAGGCAGAGTGTGTATCTTGTAAACCTCCACTTTCTATGTCACTTTGCCCCTGTGATGACTTCTCCCAGTTTCTCCTGGGTCCCCGATGCTGGCCCCGACCACATGGCATGGGGTATGTCCCGTGCACAGTGTTTGCTGATGAAAAGAATGACTAGACAGAGTCTTAAGGTTCAAAAACAGTGAAGATGGTTGTAGAGGAGAATTTTTTTTTCTAAAAGATTTAATCTAGTCTTTTTGCATATAATTGAAATTTGAGGGTAGCTTTGGTAGTGAAAAATCTATACCCTCCTAATACTTGGCAAACTTTTTCTTTGTTTGCTTCCACCTCAGGACCTTTGCACTGGCCATTCCCTCTGCCTGGAATATTTTCCCCGCAGATACCCATTCTTCGTGCTTCTCAGGTCTCCATTAAAGTGCTGTTTTTTTCAGCAAGGCCTGCTGAAATTGCACCCTCTTCCAGCTACTTCATAGCTCTTGGATGATGTCATACTCTTCTTTGTTGTATTTTTGTGTCTCTCTCCACTGTCCCTCCTCCCCCCAGGCTCCAGGAGGCCAAAGGTTTCTGCTTCTGTTCACCATCTGCATTCCTCGTGCTTAGAATCAGGACTGACCCAGAGTAGAGTGCCTAATAAAAATTGTTGAATTCATGAGAGGTTAAAAAGTATTTCTCAAGAGTTCCTGTTTTTTACAACCTCTTACGAGGGCTCTTTGCTTTTGGGACTTAGGGGTTAGGTCAAAAGTGCTAATCCTTTTCTGGTCCAGGGAGGAGGGGAATGTGGTCCAGGCAGCTGCCCCGGTTTGGGCAGAGGAAATGGTGAGTGGGAGTTGGCCAGTGGGGGGATGTGGGCTCAGCCCTCCTGACCGCTCCTGAGGTCCCAAATCAGTGGCTGTTAAGTGTGGACACGGGGACTCACCTCCCAGGCTGGTTGGTTTTGAAGACATGCGTATAAAGTGTAACCAAGGTATACTTACGATTCACTTCATTTACTGGCTGAGTGAAGACATGGTCATAAGTGTTGGGGATTTAAAAAGATCATATTAGAATGTCAGTGTTGTGAGGAAATTTTTCTCTTTGACCAGCTGGTTTACTGTAAAAATGACTTGAAGACCTTCTCCTGAAAGATTTAGTAAGAATGCAGTAGGCGAATGGCCTCCAAGGAGCCATGTCCTCATGTCTGGGATCCGTTATGAGCTGAGGGGGGTTAAGGATGCTGATCGAATGACCTTAAAACAGGGGGATGGTCCTGAATTACGTTGGCGGGTCATAGGGGTCCTTTAGCTGTGGGAGAGCCGGCAGAGGGGTTGACATCGTAAGAAACGCAACAGCTTGCTGGCTTTGAGGATGGAAGGGGGCATGGGCCTGGCACGGAGGTGACGTCTTCCCGAGCCTCCAGGAAGGACAGCAGCGGCACTGCTGACGCCCAGATTTTAGCTCTCTGTTACCTCCATGGTCGGAAACCGGGACAGGGTGAGCAGGGAACGCAAACCTGCCTCGGTGTGTGTGTGTTTCCACCACGTGTCTTTTTTGTGGCGTCTTGATTTCCCGAGCTCCAGGGAAAATGAAAAGCTGCACCCAGAACAGGCGACCCCTGGGGACCTCACCCACGGATAACGTCCAGGCCCCTCTCTCCTCTTCACGGAGCAGGCCCCGCCCCAGGGAGAGGCCAGGGCCCGGCCCCCTGGTGGGGGGAGGCACGTGGGGAGTGGGGAAAGTCAGTGCACATGGCTGCTCTTGGAAATCTTCATTAGCAGATGTTTAAAAGTCAACGCTCTAAAATCACTCGCAGAAGCTTATAAATATGAATGTCCTGTAATTCACATTTTATAAGAACTCCTATCAGCTGTATCACAGCTTGAAAAATACCAAAAATGCATTAGAAAAATCTTTCTGTTTAAAGCTAGATTGATCCCACATTTCCATGGCAAAAGGAGGTCATTACACCGCGGGAAGTAACAGCTCCATTTCTGAGAGTTTGAGGAAAAAACTCAAAATAATTCACTTCTACCCAGGCCATTTGACAACGGTTAAACTTTTCCTTACAAAATAAAAATGAAATCTCACCCCCTGCTGCTCGAAATCTCCAATTAATGCTATAAAAACTGCCTTCATTTAAAAAGCCAATGTGTAAATTTCTCCAAGCTGGGTGTAGACATTTCTCCAAATTTACGGTAACTTTTTGACCCCGTCTGCAGGAGGAAGAGGCTTCCAGATTCCAAAAGGAAGCCAGAACTAATTTCCCCTGATTATGTAAGAGCGAAACCCCTTTCTGCCCCTTGGGTTCTGTTACGTAAGTCACTGGTACTTCCCAAACCATCTGCTGCTGCATGTGTCTCCTCGAAATGAAGAAGCTGACCAGTAGCCCACCCATGAGCTGCAGCAGGCGTGGCTTTTCACGTACCCCCGAGGAGAAGGAAGGGGACGGGAGAGAAAAAAGTGAACGGTGTTCTTTTTTGCCGCAAAAAGCTCTTTTAAGAGGGAATCAGCAGGCGTGAGAATCACCATCTTCGCACGATTGTGAAACAGCGACCAGGTCTGGGTCTTTCGTCTCTTCCTTCTCACCCTGATCGTAGGGTTAACGAGAATTTCCCAGGGGAAGCCACTGGGCATCTTCGACGTGCCCCCTTTGGCTCACCAGATTAATGGGGGCACCGTCAGCTGTGCACGTGGGGCCAGCGAGGTCAGTGGAAGAATGGGCAGGTGGGGTGTTCTGCAGCCAGGCCCGAAAGGAAAGCCTCGGGCGGATTCTGCCCTCCCGCCCTCCCGCCCTCCTGCCCAGCCTCTTGTTACGGCAGGAGCTGGTGTGGACAGAGCTGCCAGGACTAATTTGGGGTGGTCATGATCAGGTGTTGGAACAGAGCAGACGGGACCTGTAGGCGTAGCTGTGGTTGGGGAGGGTCCCAGCATCTTCGCTGGATTGTTCAGGTTCTTGAGGGGCTCTTCAGCGGGCCCAGCTCTATCTCCCACCACCCCTCAGCGGGATCCTAGGAGACCAATCCCTTCCTTAGGTCCCTTGATGATCCCTGCTCCTTTAGGGCGCTGCTCTTAATTCCTGTCTGGAATGTCCCAGGACTCTGCTTCTCTTCTTCGTAGACTCATGGTCACTGATCTGAACCTTTAGCATCTGCTTACTGACTCACAAACAGGCATCTCATATGGAGGCTCGTTTTCCAAATAGGTGTTTGTGTCACTTATTGCATAACAAAGTTGGTAAATCATGCTGCTGTTTGGGGGAGTACCTCTTCTTTTGGTTTTGGTGATGTTCTTGTCGGCTGTCTTCCCTTCTGCCTTCCTGTTCCTTCTCATTCTGAGAAGAAAGATCAGCCTGCCTCTCTGTTTTCGAGTGTGGTGTTTCCTGGCGAAGTCAGAGGCCCTCTCTTGGGTTCTGCATCCCAAGGCTCCATCTCTCCCTGGAGCACCCGTCCTGCATCCCAGCCACCTGCTGTATCCCTTCACGGATGCCACTGGATTTCCAAGCCTAGAAGATTCCAAATCAAGCCATGCTTTGTGTCTCCTTCTGGATACGTCTTTCTTGTGTGTCTCACCGAGACACCTACGAGAACCCTCAGCGTCCTGCTGCAGCTGTGTTTCTTCCTGGCCACATCCCACAGGGAGCTATTTGGTCCCTTTCCAGGATATTCTAGAGTCATCTGTGCTCCCCGGTGCCACCGCCCTGGGTCCTTTCTCTCTACTGGTGGGCAGCCCTAGCTCAGGTGTTCTCAGCCTCAAGCCTTCTTCCTCTTCCGTCTGTCCCTGATAACTGCATGCTCTTGTCGGAAACACACATGGGATTGTGACTGTCTCCTGGAAATGTGGGGGGCTTCTTGCTCACCCAAGCCAGGTGCATCTCTTCTGTGTTGCTTGTGAGCCTAGCCGGGTCTGCCTGTCTTCACGGCTCGTGCTCGTGCAAGGGGAGGGTCCACTGGGCTTGGCAGTGCCTGGCGGGAACCAACTACGACCTCAGTGTCTCTGTGGAATCGTCGCTAGGCCTTCACTCGGAAGTAATCCCTCCTTTTCTTAGGGGACCATTAGCTCTTTGCCACCCACGCATTATGGTATTTATTACATAGACTGTGTTTTAATTCATTAACATGATTTACTTGAGGCCGGGGTCCATGTCTTTCATTTGTCTTTGTGTTCCTGCGTGCGAGGACAATGCGTGCCTGGATCGCAGAGGCCGGGAGTGGCTGTCAGTGACCTCTGTCCCTCACTGGGCATCCGCCTCCAGTGAACGTGCAGATCCACCGCTGGACGAATGTCCGTACACGATGCTGGACACACTGCGGAGGAAGAGTGAACACTTGCTGACCAGTGTGTGATGAGACCGTAAACAAGGGGCGCCTGGCTGGCTCAGTTCTTGGGTGTCCAAGTTCTGCTTTCGGCTCAGGCTGTGATCTCGGGGTCATGGCAGTGGGCCCTGCGTTGGGCTCCGTGCTGAGCCTGGAGTCCCCTTGTCTCTGCTCCCCGCCACCCACTCTGCCGCCGCCTGGACTCAGGCTCTCTCTGTTTCCTCTCTCAAATAAATAAAATCTTAAAAAAAGAAAAGATTTGACAGAGAGAGAGAGATCACAAGCAGGCAGAGAGGCAGGCAGAGAGAGAGAGGAGGAAGCAGGCTCCCTGCTGAGCAGAGAGCCTGATGTGGGCCTTGATCCCAGGACCCTGAGATCATGACCCAAGCCACCCAGGCGCCCACAATCTTTTTATAAAAAAGAGGGAGACGGTGGGCAGTTGAGATATCAGATGCCGGTGTTTCATTGACGTGTGCTAGAGTACAGAGTTATGCTGTGTTATGACTGCCTGTTCATGCACCATTTTTTTTTTTTACTGCTCTCGCGTTAATGGGAACACATGCATTTCAAGTGGGAAATTAATTGCCAGGAATGTTTATTTCGGTTGAATTTGGTAGTCAGAAAAGAAAAAGGCGTTTTAGACTTAACCAAAGAGCTATAACACAGAACAAAGCAAACCATGGGCTTAGCAGTTCCTCCCCCGTTAAATGAAGAGTTAAACAGTCGAACTGACTGACGAGTGTGGCACGCTGGCTGCACCTGTCTAGACACAATGGTGTGCGTGTAAATATACGTACGCACACTCATTTGTGTCCGTGTATGCTTATGTAGTGAGCCACATGTCTTTCCACACCAGGGGCAGATTCCTTCTTTTATTCCTGTTTCCTTGCCTGTTCGTTCTTTCTTTTTCTTTCTTTCTTTCTTTCTTTCTTTCTTTCTTTCTTTCTTTCTTTCTTTCTTTCTTTCTTTCTTTATATTTTTTTTATTGTTACTTAAATTTTTTTCCCAGTGTTCCAAGATTCATTCCCCATTCCCCACACCCAGTGCTCCACGCAGCAGGTGCCCCCAGTACCCACCACCAGGCTCTCCCATCCCTCCACCCCCCTCACTCCAAGTCCCTCAGTTTGTTTCTGTATCCAAAGTCTCTGTTGTTTCATTTCCCTCCCTAGATTACCCTAGTTCCCATTTACTTTCCTTCTCCCACTGTCCTCCAGTTTACCCCTCATGCACCGCAAGTAAGTGAAACCATGTGGTACTTGACTTTCTCTTCTTGGCTTATTTCACTCAGCATAATCTCTTCCAGTCCAGTCCATGTTGCTACAAAAGTTGGATATTCATCCTTTCTGATGGAGGCGTAGTATTCCATTGTATATATGTACCACATCTTCTTTATCCATTCATCTGTTGATGGGCAACTTTGCTCTTTCCACAGTTTGGCGATTGTGGCCATTGCTGCTATGAACATTGGGGTACATATGGCCCTTCTTTTCACTACATCTGTATCTTTGGGGTAAATGCCCAGTAGTGCAATTGCAGGGTCATAGGGTAGCTCTGTTTTTAATTATCCTTGCCTGTTCTAGATCGAGCCCACGTAACAGGTGGTCCAGCACACAGCAGGTACTCGAGAATGACTCACTGACAACCTGATCATCTTTGTGCATCTGACTGAAATGGAACAAACATTTCATTCCACTTAAACACTTTTAGGAAGGACCCAGAGACCCACAGCAGTGACATATTTACAAGCTTATGTTGGGACATAGACTCAACAGCTGCTTACCAAAATTTGGGGGTGGCAGGAACCCCCAAGTTTGAGGAGGAACACCTGAAAGCAGAAAGCGTGTTTGTGACCTAGAACAAAGGTCTTTACTCCAGGGCTCCCCAGGCCAGCTTGGACGTGGCTCCAAGAGGAGTATTTCTAAAACAGGTGTCTGCCAGAAACACATACCCATACATTTATTTTTTAATTAATTGACTTCCAGGCTCCATTAGGTGCTAAGGATAGAAAGATGAGGAAGATGTGGTCCCTTCTCCTGCAGGGTGCTCCCAGTCAGGTGCGTGAGGCTTTGCAGTCCGGGTGGTGGGTGCTCCCCTGGTGACAGGTGGGGTTGCAGAAGAGGACTAGCTGAAACCAGACTGAAGGTCTGAGACGAGGGAAGCCTGGAGAGTCAGGTGGTTGTGAGTGGCTCCCTGCCATCCTTAGGACAACGTCTTTCACCCGCAAAAGGGGCTTATAAGATCTTTGCCTTCCGGCTGCTTTCTCCCTCCCGTTTTCAAGCATCAGCACACACCGCACATGTGGCTGGGCACACATGTGTGCATGTGCTTACACACACCTGCTGCGCGCTTCGGCTGTGGAGAACGGAGTGGCTCTATTAGTGGAGACTCCAGGGCCACTGGCTTCCACCCCCAACCTCTTTAATCGCTCACCGGCAAGTCGTGCTTCAACCTCGCGGAAACATTCTTCAGTTTTCAAATTCCAGTGAAAACATAGGGGCACACCCTGCCCCTGACCTTCAGAAGGTTCCATCCAGCTTCATCCCACTTGGCGTCTTGGCCCCTCCTGTGTCACTTCACATGTGTGTGACCTTGGACGGGCTGCTCAGATGGCCTCTGCCTCGATTTTCTCCAGTAAAATGAGCTGATGCTAGCATCATCGTGATCACAGCCTTGTATTGGGTGAGTTAATTCTTGCAGTGTGCTGGGTGGGCACAAAGCCAGCCTGTACAGTCCTCTTAAACACCTCTGGTCACTGTTTGTTTGTTTGTTTGTTTGTTTTTTTTAAAGCCATCTCTAACTGTGGCGGCCCTCTTTGGTTCTCCTCCTGCCTCTGTTTTTTTGCTTCTCCATTGACTCCTCTTACTTACTGTACCTCCCCTTCAAAGTTCGAATCTCGGGGTTCGTCAGCTGACATCCCAGGTGGACATGCTGTGATCCACGCCTGGGCCCTCTGCCCCCCACTTCTGCCAGCTTAAAGCTCGTCCCTCAGCTGCTTCCAGAGTGCTCTGTCTAAAGCTCAGACCTTGGAATGTTCCTCATCTGCTTCAAACCCTGCTAGAGGTCCCCTTTCCAGGACGGAGCCCCTTTACCTGGCTTACGGAACTCCTTCCCCAGTGGGTTTCAGCTGACCCCTCAGGGTTTCTCTCTCCCCGGGTCCGGTCCGTCGCCCTGAGCCATCCCGCACAGCTCCGCAAACGATCCTAGACCACTGGGCTCCATTGTCCATGTAGCCTTGCACCTGTTGCTTTTCCTTCGCACCAGCTTCAACACCCTTTCCTGTGCCCTTCTCCTTGGGTGCTGGATGACTCCATCGTGGTGCCCCCCATTCCCCAGACAGATGCCATCAGACCGCCAGGGCGCCTGATGTGTGGCCCGCATATGTCAGGACAAGGGCTGTCTTCTTTGGTTGGTTGGGACACCGCGCAGACAGTGAAGGAATGAATGAGTGGATGGCCCCAGGGGAGGGTTTATAAACGGTAAAACCAGATCTGGAGTCTACTCCCAGTGCACTCTGGTGACACGGGTGCCTTGCTGCCTCTGCCCTTTGGGGAGACACCGTCCCGCACTCTCCCGAGGGCGTTGGTGGGAACCTGCATGCCCTCGACGCATCTGCCGATGATCCAGATTGTCCCAGTCCTCTGTGCAAAGGCAGAAGGTCAGGGGCGAGGTCAAGGTCGCACTTTTATGTTCCCCTGGTGGGAAAGCTCAGTTCGTCTAGGAACAGTTTTTACTCTTGAACGCTTTCAGATGAAGAGCGGTCTGAATGGTTTTCTGTCCATTTGCCTTTCTTGGGGGGCGCGGGGTGACGGTTACATCAGCGGGTATGGCAGGTACCGCTAGCTGGGACTCCTCGGGCTCAGGACAGTCTGTGAAGAAGCCCACTTGGCACGATCCCTGGGCAGCGCAACGTGTCGCTTCCCTTTGCAGGGTAAGAAATCCTGGGAAGTATGTCAGATGTGCAACAGATTTATGTAGTTTATTTAGGGTAAACGTTTCTTTATGCATTTATTTTTAGTTATTAATAATTAATTAATAAGGCAGCATGTACCTTCTCTGATAATTCAACCACCTTTCTGGAGTTTAGGTAAAATTGTTGTGACCTGATGAGTTTTGGAAGGGACGTAAGTGGGGAAGGAGAGGACATCCTGAGCTGAGTGCTTGTCCCTGCCTCTCTCGCGGCCACACGTGACCCTGGCGTGTGGTTTCATCTTCTGGCTTTCAGGCGTGCTGCTTAGATTGTATTTAAGAACAACATGGCGGGGCGCCTGGGTGGCTCAGTTGGTTAAGCGACTGCCTTCGGCTCAGGTCATGATCCTGGAGACCCGGGATCGAGTCCCACATCGGGCTCCCTGCTCGGCGGGAAGCCTGCTTCTCCCTCTCTCACTCCCCCTACTTGTGTTCCCTCTCTGGCTGTGTTTCTCTCTGTCAAATAAATAAAATCTTAAAAAAAAAAAAAAAAGAACAACGTGGAATACACAAGTGTAAGGTTGGACTGTGAGCTCTTTAGAATAGCATTCAGAATGAAGTCAATCTAGTTAGACACAGTTTCAGTATTAAGAGCTCCCTCTTTATTGAATTTTTAAATTTATTATTTTAATATAAAATATATTTTTATATAATATAAAATATTATATATTTTATATTTAATATATAATATATAATATTATATAATATAAAATATATTTTTATATAATATAAAATTATATTTTATATTTAATATAGTATATTTAATATTATATAACATAAAATATTACTTTAATAATATAAAATATATTTTATATTATTAAAATAATAAATATATAAAATATGTAAAATATAAAAAATAATATAAAATATTTTATTTTTTTATTGAATTTATTTTTTTCCTGAAAGTTTTCTAACAGAGGTTTGCTAGATTTCATTTAAATCCAACTGTGGGATCCATTAATATGCGCTAAACTCATCTGGCCACTGACTTTTCAAAAAAATTTATACTGATTCTTTTTTTATTCATACATAGTACTCCAATGAAAATACACACTTTCCTTATTACCTTTTTTTCCCATAAAAGTTCAGTTTTTTCCCCAAAAAGGAAACATATTCCATGACACAAATGTGATTGGAAATAAAAATACGTTTTGATGATGATAGAACTTTGTGACTTCACTGTTGAAAGAAGCATTCACTATTTTGTGTGTTTTTATTTCGTCTGCTTTATTTTGCCACCTGACGGGCACACTCTTCTATCTGGAGAACAGCTCATGCCTCCCGCCGTATTTGTAACTCTCCTTTCTATGGAAAAGGAAATATATATCAGTTTAGGAACATCGAAAGGAAACAGGTGGTTTTTCAGAGTTTCTTTACTCTGACATGAACGCTCTGGGTACGCTCCCCTCCCCCATTAATGGGGTTACCGCCGCCGGCATCTCTGATGCACTCAGGTATTTTGGTTATTTTGGCAACCATGCCTTTGATGGAAGGGTTCCAACAGTTAAACTCTAAGTTAGGAAAAGATATAGTTTTACTTCACATGGAAGAAGAATTATCCTGAATGATGGTTAGGGGATTCAATCGCAGGTTAGGGTTTTTGTTTTTTTTTTAAAGATTTTATTTATTTGACAGAGAGAAACACAGCCAGAGAGGGAACACAAGCAGGGGGAGTGGGAGAGGGAGAAGCAGGCTTTCTGCCGAGCGGGGAGCCCGATGTGGGACTCGATCCCGGGTCTCCGGGATCATGACCTGCGCCGAAGGCAGTCTCTTAACCAACTGAGCCACCCAGGCGCCCCGCAGGTTAAGGTTTTTAAGGAAAAGCTCACAGATAGACTCTTTAGCTATCCATCCACGAAGCCAAAAGCAGATGAAATTTCTTTCTTTCTCCAAACTTCCTCCAGGGCACAGAGCAGACTCAAACTCATACTTTGAGGGGCGCCTGGGTGGCTTCATCAGTTAAGCATCTGCCTTCAGCTCAGGTCATAATCGAACCCCGCTTTGGACTCCTTGCTCAGCGGGGAGCTTGCTTCCCCTCTCCTCCTCACTTGTGCTGTCTGTCTCTGTCTCTGTCTCTCTCACTCTCAAATAAGTACAATAATTAATTTAAAAAACTCATTCTTTGAGTTCTATGCTTGAGTTGCCAACATTTAAAAAAAAATTTTATGTGGGCTCTATGTCCAGTGTGGATCCCAACGTGGGGCTGGGGTCGGAACTCAGAACCCCGAGATCAAGACCTGAGCTGAGATTGAGAGTTGGACCCTTAAGTGACAGGCCCAGGCATCCTGCCAACATTTTTAAATTGATACCTCTCTGTTCCCTGTTCCTCTAAAGTTTCATTTCTTAAACACCCCTCCAGTTTTGATTTACTCTCAAGAATGTTCTTTCTTTTCGTTTTCCCAAAATGATCTCAAAACTACTCACCTTCCCCCATGTGCCGTTTTGCCTTCCCCACCCCAGTGATCAATTTCCATTCTTCACTTTTGTGTTTACTTCTCCTCCTCCATAACTTAGAAGGCAGCCCGGAAAAGTAAGATAGCTCTCCCTTGTGATGCTTAAAACATCTGTTTGGGTGTGTAATTTGCAGTTACTGACCTTTGTGGTGGGGATGCGTCTCCCAAGGTGGGTGTCGTGGACGACACCCGGGCCTCGGGTCTGGCTCTGTGTGTGCAACCTTGGGCAAGTTATCGAAGCCTCAGGTTCCTTATCCATAAAGTAGGATAAAGTATCTCCTTCACAGTGTGCTTGTAAGGAATGTTCTCTGCATACGTATTAGACTTTCAGAGAAGCGAGCTCCCTTCTCGGCATCCCGGTTCCAAAGTGAGTGCTGTGTGCCGCCCAGCTGTGTCATACGGCAGCGGCGCTGGGCGACGTGAAGTGAATTGAAGCAATCTCATATCCTCTGTGTGGCCGTGTCTGATTGCCTACCACCGTTAGGGTGCAGAGAGAAAGTGTAGGCAGTTCAGAGAGATGGGAGACTTCTGGAAGGTGGCCCTTGAGTTATACCTTGAAGGGAAGAACGGAGGGGCCATGTGGCCATTCGGAGACGGTGTGAGTGCAGGTGCCGAGCTAAGGGGGAGGTGGCCCACTGAAGGCACACAGAGGAGGCGAGGATGGGTGGCCCAGAGCCACTGTGGCTCTTCTGGGCAGTGGAGTGAAGCGTCTAGTGGCAGCGGTGTGGGACGTGCTGTTGGAAGGTCTAAGCTGGGCCAAATTACGGCAGTCTGCAGAGACTGGGCAGGGGGGTTTAGGACGTGATGGGGAGCAGGACCGCCAGAAACTGTGTTTTTCTGATGTCCTAGAAGACTGTCTTTTAGGGTGACAAGGAGAGAGGGTCTTTATGCCTTCTATTTTCTCCAGTGCAGTGAAGGGCTATTTAAATTTTCTGTGACCTGCTGCAGTATGAAAAAAACGTACAATGTCATGTACACGCACATAGGCTTCTATACATTGGTCACGAAGTAAAAGATGTGTGGACCAGTGGTGACTTCGGGGACTGCCCAGGACGGCTAGCGTGATACGCAGGGTCCAGTGGACCACGAGGACGTGGCGCCTTTTGTTCAGAAAGCAGGAGAGAAGTGCTGTTCAAGATCCTTAAACGTATACTCCCCCCGGCTTCTTGCCCTTTCTCTTTCTCGATGGTGGTTTTTATTTTTTTAAGTTTTTTTTAAATTTGCTGTTACTGTCATTCTAAAGAAAGGAAAATTAACTAAACATGCTGATGAGGATGAGCTTTGTTCTTCATCCTTCTATCCCACAATGCCAACTTTACACACGAGACATAAGAGCATTTCCCTCGCACGTGTCATCTCAAGGACACCGTCTGCATCTCTCAGCTTGTACCTAGGTGTGCCTTCTGCTCCTACCGCACAAGTGGGAATACTCTATTAGCACTGATTCAGCTGTTCACTGCGTTTCTTCCCATGCACACATTCTACCGGCACTCCCGACCGACCTGTGTCTTTCTCATCATGAATGGAAACCATTGGGGTCACTTTTCCCACTGATGGTTTGACATTTTTGTTTCCTTGATTCTTTCAAATTTTGTACTAAGGCAGTGTACAGTCACTTTATATCTGAATGTCTGTATCAATTGCTGAATATCCATATCAATCAGTATCTATCAAAATGCTATTCAGTCATATTTGTGATTATATCGTCATATTATGATGGAATTCAGTAGACTCACTTAAGTGGATTTGCCTTAGGCTATTTTAAATAAAATTTGGAACATGATAGATATTGCAGAGAAGAATATCTCATGCAGAGATCTGTCGGCTACTTATTGACAGCGGCTCCTTGAATTATCAGGTTTATAGAGACAACGCTGAATGGAGTATCTTGTAACTTCCCATCGTATGTTAACCAAAGCTAAGTCACGTCTTTAGCAGGGCATCAGCTCTGACAGATTTATCATCCACGGAGTGACTATAAACACCTGCAGTGCTAAGCATTCAAAAGATCCTGCTTTGATTGTCTCAAGAGAATGGAAGCACTCTGTATGTAAAATGCTGAAACAGTTAAATCGAAACGCTCTCACTTAGATTTAATGAACAATTCAGGTGTATTATCTCCACCGAAAAGATGAGATGAAAAATTATCCCGTCCCTTTATTCAGAATGATGGGTTCGCACCAGTTTGCACACTTGCCCTGTGTGTCCTTCTACGCTGATCGAGGACAACAGCTCACAGAACCTCCAGCACCTGTCTCAGGAGTAGACTCCTTTTGGAAGTGGTGATTCTGGCTTTATTCTTCCACTGGTACTGGCATCTTATGGTTGTTGAAATCGAGCGTTGGAGGCTTAGATTCTGAAAGGAATAATTTAATAATAATTGGGATTAATAACCAACTTTTGGAATGCACAGTTAGTCTCTCTTTATTTCCAGGTTTGAGCCAGGTATTTAATCCCATAAGTATATGTCGTGTATGTAATTTGGAAACAAATATTTAGAGAAGTATATCAGTCTTCCATCTCGAGTTTTACTGACTGCAGACAGATTTAAAAAATTTTAAATCCTGATGTTCCCTCCTCCTCCCCCCGCCCAGTGTTTGGGTTTTGAGATTCCTTGCATGCATTCTTGGTAGTTTTCGGGAGCTAAGCAGTCTTTTATTTCTCTGTCTGAGATGACTGTTAAGGACCATATCAGTTAGGCATACTGGCTGGAGGGGCGTTATTTCCTGGGACGGGTGTTGGCCTCCACGCCCTGGCACCAAGTCCTGCAGACAGAATACCGGGGAGACATTTTAGCTGAGGTTTAAACTCCAGTACGTGTCTGCATAGCATGAATGATTGGTATCTTCATGACATACAGTTCTAGGTACATTTGTGTTATCTTTTTTTTTTTTTTTAAGATTTTATTCATTTATTTGACAGAGAGAAACACAGGGAGAGAGGGAACACAAGCAGGGGGAGTGAGAGAGGGAGAAGCAGGCTTCCCGCCGAGCAGGGAGCCCGATGTGGGACTCGATCCCGGGTCTCCAGGATCATGACCTGAGTCGAAGGCAGTCGCTTAACCAACTGAGCCACCCAGACCCATGATTTTCTTGACTCAAATCTATGTCCTCGTCCTAGAACACGATCCTGGTCAACAGACCCATGTTTCCAGCCAGTTACTTGACATTCTGTCGAGATGCTTCACAGGGCACTCTAACCAGGACCTCCAGCTCAGAACTCACCGTCTCCCTTCTCACCACCTACACGCATTGTCTTCTGTCCCTCATCTTGGTAAATAGCTCTGCGAACCACGTGGAGACCCAGGCGGGAGCCCCGAGAGTCCCCTGTGGCTCTTTCACCTCTCCCCTCCCCCATCCAGGGGGTCATGGAGCCCCGTGAGTACAGCTTTGTGTCCCTTCTGTCGCCTCCACCATCCTGCTGCTAGTGCCTTCACGTGCGAGTTACAAGTCTCGTGCGGACCACAGTCCCGCTGAGCAGTGCCTGTCCCCTGTCACCACAGCTGCGTGGGACCCATCCTTCCATGCTTTAGTTCCCATCCCATCCTTGGAACACTTCAGGCTGCCAGCCTCTTGTTGCTTCCATCTGACCATGTTCCAGACTTTCCTTTCTGCGGTCTCAGCCAGCCGCCTCCCTCCGACCCCATCCCTCCCATGGGGCAGCCTTGACTAGTACCTTCCATCTCTCCCGCCCTGGGCGCACACCCCGCCGGGAACACCGCCCCTTCCATCTGGGGCACCCTCCTCCAGGACTGTCCCCCACCGCTGGCCCCACAGTCGCTCTTCATCATCTGTAAGATCAGGTAAAGAGTCTGTTGTATCAGACAAGGTTTTCTGAATCCTTCCCCACCTCCGCTGCCTTGCAGCCCATCTGACGGAGTCCCTGCCTCTCAGGCTTTGCACGCACTGATCTTTCCCTCTTGCCCTTTCTCTGCTCCTCAGGGACGAGTTTGCTCATCCTTGGGTTTGTAGCTTCTGCCTATCAGAAGCTTTGACTGTCCCCCTGCCCATTCCCTTCCCTGCACTCGCACTAGTCAGCCTGGGTAGCACTCACTACGCTTACTCCGTGCCGTTGATGTTCTCCTTCGATTCCCCAGCACACAGAAAGTATCTTGTTCACCTTTCTATGGCTGGTATTCTCACGTGCCTGAGCACAAAGAGGCTCGGTAGACATTGACATAATGAATGAGTGAATGAATGAATGAACAGAAAGTTGAGGAATGCAGTAGAACCATGTATCTCCATTATGGGAAAGTACTTGGTTTGTTGGCACGAGAAGATTCCTAGGCTGGAGAAGTAGTTCGAGCAGGGCTGGCTCTTCCACTGACTGGAACACACAAGGTCATTGGAAGGTGGTTGGACCAGCCAGAATTAAGAACAGGAACCGAGAATTTTAGGCCACTTACTAAGTAACTCCAAGTCCCTGGGGTATAAAGAGGAACAATTCAATTATTCTGATAAACTAAAACTAATTTGCAGGGGAATTTTTTATAAGGTAACAAAATTAGAGAAAAGTAAAGCCATATATCCTTGTTGACTCAGGCAAACGTATTTAGAGGTACTTTCTTATTCTTATCTAATGTATCTAATACAGACTTAATAAAATATGTCAAAACCTACAGAGGTTATAAAATGGTTAAGAGTCATGAATTCTACATATTATAAATGTGTGCTTCATTCTTTGTCCTGGGCTCTTGATAAAAATCATAAAACATCTGTATTGACAAAAAGATTAGAAAAGAAATGCAGGGAGAAGAATGAAATTGCCTGTGATCTGGGGAAATCATTGATCATCATCCTACTTCTCAGTTCTGTCTACACTGGGAAGTCTTTGTTGCACCCATGTAATGTCAAGGTAAAATAACCGCGGCAGTTAAGACGAAGTCTATGCAGTCTTCAGAGTCAGATTTAGACCCCAGTTGTGTCACAGGCGATGCTTAACACCCTGCAGTGGGAGGCAAGCAATAGAAAGAAGCCACATATTTTTTTTTTATTGTTACTTCAGTTTTTTTCCCCAGTGTTCCAAGATTCATTCCCCATTCCCCACACCCAGTGCTCCCCGCTTTAGGTGTCCCCAGTACCCACCACCAGGCTCTCCCATCCCTCCATCCCCCTCCCTCCAAGTCCCTCAGTTTGTTTCTATGTCCAAAGTCTCTATTGTTTCGTTTCTCTCCCTAGATTACCCTACTTCCCATTTCCTTTCCTTCTCCCACTGTCCTCCAGGTTACCCCTCATGCACCGCAAGTAAGTGAAACCATGCGATACTTGACTTTCTCTTCTTGGCTTATTTCACTCAGTATAATCTCTTCCAGTCCAGTCCATGTTGCTACAAAAGTTGGATATTCATCCTTTCTGATGGAGGCGTAGTATTCCATTGTATATATGTACCACATCTTCTTTATCCATTCATCTGTTGATGGGCACCTTGGCTCTTTCCACAGTTTGGCGATTGTGGCCATTGCTGCGATGAACATTGGGGGGCATATGGCCCTTCTTTTCACTACATC